>MU127424.1:1293421-1347866 GCA_014904945.1 Gyrodon lividus
GGGCCCCAGTGGGATGCAGAAGATCAGCAAGTAGGTTCTTTTCTACACATTTCTTATATCTTGATGCACTCGCGTTAGCACCTTTTATTTGTTCTATTGTGACAAACTGACAAAATGATGTTTATTGTAGGTTCACAGGGTCGAGGAAGACCGCGCAGGCACAGTACAAATCATGGCCAACCTTGAGCTCAAGGTCGAGGTGGCCAATCCACGGGCAATCCAGCTTGTCCAGCACCTACCGCAACCCCATTCGAGCCCATTCCCTACTTGGGGCAACAGTATCCCCCCAAGACCATATGCTCCCCCAACCAATGACTCATGACACCACAGAGAGGCTCCGGTTGGCAGCTGAAATGATACAGGTAAGTGCAGATGTATTAGTATTGATCTGTGCTCACTTCAGTGTCTATCAATCAGATGACTGGGACACAGACTGACATCCTCTCACAGCATCAGACCCGACGTGGTGCCTCACAAATGCTGTCCCAGAGTCGGCTTCGCTCATTCCGTGATACTACTCCCTACTCTGCAAGCATGTCCTCTTACATGGGCAGCTACGCGTCACACAGTGCTCACAGCCATCCCACAAGCAGCCGAGCGTCGCAAAGCACTTATAGTGACATAAATGACAAGACCAATAATCCAGGTCTCCCCGGGGTAAGACGTTGTGCACACCGGGGCAGTCGCACTACAAAGGACCTTGGTGACAATGTTCAAGATATCCTGTCTTACGCACGCCTCGCATTAGTCAATGACATGGTTCTCAACATGGGATGGTGCGATGGAGATGCCGGCCAAAAGAAACGCATAGCTGCCACACGAGAATGTTTCTCCCAGGCAGTGGCTGCACTCGATAAAGGGGACCTCAGTAAGTTGAATGCACACAGCGCACTGTCTCATTTTTAACTCAGACATCCCCAGATATCAACTGTACTAAACACATGGCAAGTGCAGTAAGTAAACTACTTTTATTTTTTGGTACACTGACGATCAACACTTCTTTAGATTGAAAGAGATCTCAGTGCGGTCCGGGGTAGACTGGCCGACGTAGCCAAAACCTATGCCCAAAGACTCCTCCAATCCAACGATCCACAACACAAAGAGTCACCCGAAGCCTACGCACAATGGATGCAAGACCACGTAGCTAAGTTACTCGATCAGAAGGACGTCGCTAACTTCTTTCTTCACGAACATGACAACACAGTAAGCACTCCACTTCTAGATCCCATCAGATTTATTGATCCTTCTACCATATGCAGGGCGCTGTCATGCGTTGGTTTGGGAACCAAGTTTTGGAGGACCTCTTCATCAATTTCTGGTATGGAAGTAATTTCTCCCCTGTCCACAAATTTTGGAGTGCGTGGACTACAGCCCCGTTCCACGGATATTCCATCACGGCAGCTGTGGTAAGTCGTCTCGGATCTTCTAATTACAGTTTGTGCTCACATATCATGTCTCTGACAGCTCGCCTGCGTGCTGCATCGTGTATCCACCGGCAGAATCCACGGCATGGGCATGGGCAATGTCATTCCCTTCAAAGGCCAAGTCTACACCAATTACAGTGACGGTTACTACCAGAGTATGATCAACGCCTTGCACAATGTGGGCATGGGTGAGCAATTTAAAAACCGTCTTATTTGGTTGAACCAACAAGGATTGTAAGTCACCCCAATGAACTGGAACCAATTTGCTGACCACCTATTAAACAGCCAGTGTATGGATCGGGTCGCTGCCCGGATGTCATGTCCCGAGACAGATCAGACTGTGTATCTCCCACCTGCAGATGAGGTTGTAAGTTACGAAGCACGTCCTCCGTCCCCCTTCCCCTATTCCAGCAACTGTGACGACTTTCTGTCCATGCACGCTGGCCCGTCAAATGATCCCCAATACATGCAGCATGGTCAAGCTGGCTCCTCAACTGAACATTCTGACTTTCTATCCATGTATGCTGGCCCATCAATTGAACCTCAATACATGCAGCAGGGTCAAGCCGGTCCCTCAACTGAACGTTCCTACATGCAGCCCATGCGGTATCCTCAAGCCGGTCCCTCGACCAGCGAGCCATTCATAGACTCATTTGAGGGGCAGGCCCCAAATGATACTTACAGTTTCTACTATACTCTCTGATGAACCATACGATAGCTTTTTTTCTCTTTTTCACACTTTCCTATCATCTGTGGTGTACTGTAGCAAGGCCTGGTTTCTGTTCATTTCTTGCTGATGTTGTTCTGCCTGCTGGTTAATATGATATTGAGCATCCACTGATGATCTTTCTTATGATATCGCCCGTGACCGATAAACTCAAGATGTTGTGATAATCTACATAGACAATCAGATGTCCTGATTACAGCGCGGTGATCTGTCTCGCGGGCGGGAATTGAAAGTTGAGCTACCAGGTGCTTTGGCACGCTAACACGTGCTACTCTAGCATTGGCCTGCTACTGTAGCGGCTTTTTGCTAGTGCTCTTTTTGTTACTCACAAGACCTTTATAGACTGGATCAGACCACTGATGCAGCCTACTAATTCCGCTGACAAGGTCACCATTTGCATGGTTGACGCTACTAACCCTGCAACTGCCGTAGTCGCCTCAACTGTTGTGCCAAATGGCAATGAAGATGCTGCAATCACCATTTGGTATGACTGACAACTATTGCATGACATCCTCAAGGGCTATACTGAAGACCCTTATTGTCACAAGCTCTTCAGCCTCCTTGATAAATTCCCTAATTTGCAACAATGAGATGGCTTACTCTTCCTTTCAGGTCGTCTGATAATCCCTCAAGTACAAGAGCTGCGGGAGCAACTCTTCAAGCTTGCACATGATGCACTTGGCCATTTCGGCGGCAAAAAGGCTTACCTAACACTGCGAGATTCATATTACTGGCCCAACATGTGCCATGACCTCATGCAAGCCTATATCCCCACTTGTGTTGACTGCATGCAAAATAAGTCGCTGACGACCTCTCTGATTGGTCCCCTACATCCCCTGCCTATCCCTGATCAGCGTGGTGACAGTATCACCATGGACTTTGTTGGGCCATTTCCCAAAGACAATGGGTTTAACATGATCCTAACAATTACTGATTGTCTTAATGCTGATGTTTGCATCCTACCTTGCAGGGATACGATCTCAGCATGAGAACTTGCTGCCCTCTTTTTCAACCACTAGTACTGCAAAAGCATATTGTTTCTGATCGCGATAAGCTATTTCTTTCTAAATTTTGGTGTGCGCTGCATAAGCTCACTGGAATTTCCTTGAAGTTGTTGTCCTCATTGTCACATCCCGAAACTTCCCTAACCCATCCGGCCCAATTCCGAACCCCTATGACCAAATCCCGAATCCCGGGCCTCGGACTTTACCTTAGACGATTATTGGACATTTTGAACCCTGTACTTCCCATCCTGGACTTTCATATTCCTATCTCAGCAATCTCTTGACATATGTCACTTTCCTTTGACACTTCTTGACATTTACAGTTCCTATCAATAATTCCCTTCCCCCTTGCTTCGCAACTATTGCGCCATTGTCTTCAGTCATTATTCTCCCATTCTGACGCCATTCTGATTCATTCCTTTCTTTCTTCCGGAAACCTGAAACTTTGATTCGTCCGACATACTTTAACATATATCTTCTGGACTCTTCAGTATATAAACCTGCATGTACTCTCTGATATTTCCTTAGTTCGAATATCAACTAAATCCCGTTCTTTCCTGATCCCCTCTGAACTTCCTCAGTCCTTAAGTTGATCTTAGGATTGATCTCCATCTCTGACCCTCCGCTCCGAAATCAAGGAACAGAACTCGTACAGGGGCACAGCACATAAGCTGAAGCCAAAGTTCCTTACCACTCCAACCCCCCTCAGGAATTCCTGCCAAACCCCACTTCCTCCGCACTCTGGACAATCTGGGAATTCCGGGAACAAACCCAGACTTAACACTCATATCACCCGCAGACCAATGGTGTAAGCGAACACATGAATAAAACAGTTACACAGTGCCTGTGCTACTATGTTAAGTGTAACCAGCATGGATGGGCCAAGACCTTGCCACAAGTGCGATTCCAAATCATGAACACCATCAATGCCAGCACCGGATTCTCTCCTTTCCAACTGCACATTGGTTGCTCTCCCCATATGCTCCCACCCATTGTGCAAAAAGAATCTGAGTCACTGGGTGCTGAACATCTTGACGCATCAGCCTTCCTTGCGCAACTCCAGCTTAATGTTCTTGAAGCTCAGGACAATACACTCAAGGCTAAAGTATCTCAAGCTTACCATTATAACAAGCATCGCTCACCAGAGCCTTGTTTCCAGGTCAGAGATTGTGTGTTGCTGTCCACCAAGCACCATCGGCGGGAATATATACAAAGAGGGGATAACCGTGTTGCAAAGTTTATGCCCCATTTTGATGGTCCATATGACGTTGTCGAGGCCCATCCAAATTCATCCACCTATACCCTGGATCTCCCCAACTCGCCAAACATTTTCCCCACCTTCCATGTCAGCCAGCTACATAAATTCATTTCAAACAACAAAGACCTGTTCCCATCACGCGAGAAGACCAGGCCTGGACCCATTCTCACTGCAAATGGTGAAGAAGAATCCTTCATTGATCATATCATTGATGAGAGGTGGGTGGGCCAAGGGAAATGTTACCTAGTTCGTTGGGTGGGGTATGGGCCTGAAGACGATGAGTGGCTGCCAAAGAAAGCTTTGAATGATTGGGAGAGGGCACTTTCTTCATCACGGGGTGGGAGAGTGTAAGGAACACTGTTCCTTATACTACTTCGATCATGACACATTACTGATTGGGCACCGGACATGCCTTGCATCTTTGGACATATTTACATACATTCCAACTTCGATACTTATATACCACACTTTGCCCTCATGTATTCTCATTCTTCCTTTCCCCAGAATCCATACGCTCTTCACGTTCTGTTTGTTTGCTCTAAGTGTTTCCCCCATTATGGGTGGTTTCCAAGTACTACTCATATGCACTGGTGGATAGTATGGCAGCAAGTTGGGAAGATTGCCTGAAATGTCAACCAACAAGCTGAGATGGAAGGAGACGATTGGGCCATGGGCGACTGGTGGAGTGTGAGGGCATGGCTGTGGACTGTGCTCAGTCACTCGACCACTTGGACTCGCGATTTCAACATTTCTGTGCTGGCCTCTCACTGCATTCCCATTGTGCAGCATTGATGGCATGGAGGAGTGCCGTATGGCCCCTTTCTGCCTGTGGGTAGGCAGCGAGGAAACATGCCTCGTCAGACTGGTACCTGGGATGGCGGAACAAGTCAGTAGCGTGAACACTTCAGAGTCTGAAGCAGTAGTACTCACGTATTGATGAATTTGAGTGTGATGACAGACCACTTGTGATATTTCACTGCAAACACCCAGTTATTGCCCTGGGTCCACTTGGGTGGCCAGTCCTTGAGTCACATAATGTAGTGCTTTGGTACCATAGCATATGGACAGCCAAGGTTGACAAATAGCCATGGCTCATGGGCCAGCTGATTGTTGGCCAACCTATGAGTTGCACTCGTAGGGCACGGATGGGCTGAGATAGAATACAAGTCCCGTGTGATATGAGTCGGCTGAGGGGTTATTTTAGTAAGAGTATTTTGAGTGATGGGTGGGTCAATATGTGGTGGTTCTGTGTGATATGAGTGGGCTGAGAGGTGGGTAACCCATAGATCTTAGGTGGGCCGAGGAATACATGACCCGCAGGTCTTGGGTGGGCCAAGGAATGGGTGGCCAGTAGGTGTCGGATGGGCTGAGGGATGCATGACCCATAGGTCTTGGGTGGGCTGAGGGATGGGCAAACAGGTCTTGGGTGGGCCAAGGAATGCATGACCCATAGGTCTCAGGTGGGCTGAGGGATGGGTGATCCATAGGTGTTGGATGGGCCAAGGAATGCCTACACCATAGCCCTTGGGTGGGCCGAGGAATGTGACCCCCGAAGGTCTCGGGTGGGCCAGGGGAGGGGCAACCAAAAAGTCATGGATGGGCCAAGGGATGGGTGGCCCATAGGTGCTGGATGGGCCAAGGAATGGATTATCTGTAGGCCTCAGGTGGGCCAAGAGAGGGACAACCCAAAAGTCATGGATGGGCTGGGGGATGCACAGCCCAAAGGTCTTGGGTGGGTCAAGGGATGGGCAACCCATAGATATTAGATGGGCTGATGGATATTTAAATAGGTATTTTGTCAGTAATGGGTGGGTGTGATCTGAGTGGGCTGAGGGATGGATGGTTGGTGGGTCTTGGATTGGCCAAGTGAGGGGTGACCCACAGGTGTTGGATGGGCCAAGGGATATTTCAATAGCATTTTGTCAGTAATGGGTGGGCCCCTGGAATGGTGGTGAGTGTGTACTATAGGGATGGGGTGAACTGAGAGATGAGTGATTTTGTAGGTCTCCAGTGGGCTGAGGTATGGGTCACCCATACTTCTTGGGTAGGCCAATGGATGGACAGCCCAAGGGATCAGTGGTCCGTCAGTATCAGATGCACCAAGTAATATCCCAATCTCTATTTCACAACAAATGAGCCATTCCATTTGACTGGTTGTGACAGTAGGCTATGCATATGAGGTGGGCCAAGGCATGGCCCCTAGGTATGGGATCGGCCAAGGCAAGGAATCCCATCAGCCACAGGGATTGGGAATCCTGCCATAGTCCATAGGCATTGTCCCGAACAATTTCAAATTGACTGCCAAGTTGACAGCAGCCCCCTTGGCTGAGTGATCTATATTCCATTCAATCTACCTCTACAATGGACATTCTATCTCATTGGAGACTTTGCATATCTGATATTATTGCTGAATACATGGTCAAGTGATTCTTGGAAGCCATTGGCCACCCTGCCAAACCTACTCCTTGTTAAGTCCAGGTTTGTTCCCGGAATTCCCAGATTGTCCGGAGTGCGGAGAAAGCAGAGGTTGGTGGGAATTCCTGAGGGGGGTCAGAGTTGTAAGGAACTTCGGCTTCAGCTTATGTGCTGTGCCCCTGTACGAGTTCTGTTCCTTGATTTCGGAGCGGAGGGTCGGAGATCAATCCTAAGATCAACTTAAGGACTAAGGAGGTTCAGAGGGGATCAGGAAAGAACGGGATTTAGTTGATATTCGAACTAAGGAAATATCAGAGAGTACACGCAGGTTTATATACTGAAGAGTCTGGAGGATATAATGATGTTTAAAGTATGTCGGACAAATTGGAGTTTCGGGTTTCCGGAAGAAAGGAAGGAATGAATCAGAATGGCGTCAGAATGGGAGAATAATGACTGAAGGCAATGGCACAATAGTTGTGAAGCAAGGGGGAAGGGAATTATCACTAGGAACTGTAAATGTCAAGAAGTGTCAAAGGAAAGTGACATATGTCAAGAGATAACCGAGATAGGAATACGAAAGTCCGGGATGGGAATATGGAAGTCCAGGATGGGAATGCGGAAAGTCCAGGATGGGAATGCGAAAGTCCAGGATGGGAAGTACGGGGTTTGGAATGTCCCATGAAAGAGAAATTGTCTAAGGTAAAGTCCAAGGCCCAGGATTCGAGATTTGATCATAGGGGTTCGGAATTGGGCCAGATGGGTTAGGGAAGTTTCAGGATGTGACACCCTGACAGCCCCAGAACTCAACTACAACACCCATGATAAGGAACTCCTTGCTATCCATGAAGCCTTCCAGCATTGGCATCATTACCTTGAAGGTTCTGGTCCCCCTATCGACATTGTCACTGATCACAAAGATCTGGAATATTTCTCCACCTCCAAAGTCCTGACCTGCCAGCAAGCCCACTGGTCAGAATTCATGTCCCAATTCAACCTTGTCATCTGCTTCTGCCCTGGACACTTAGGAGCTAAGCCCGATTCCCTCACTAGATGCTGGGATGTCTACCCCAAAGAGGGGGATAAGGACTATGCTTGCATCAATTCCCATAACCTCCACCTGGTGTTCACTCAGGAGCAGCTTGCCTCGTCCCTACAAGCCACTATTCTACTAGCCCCAGTCCTCCAGGCCTCATCCCTGCTTGACATTAAAGACATTCACAAGGACATACTAGAATTCCTGTCCTCCAACCCCATAGCTTCCCCCCGACTCTCGGACTCGTTGGACTCCTGATGGGCCATTGACCCTGAAGGTTTCCTAACACTCAAAAATCACATCTTTGTCCTGGAAGCTAAGGACCTTCGTCTTTGCATCCTCTGATACAAGCACGACCACCCCCTGTCCGGACACTTTGAGCAAAACAGGACATTAGAGCTCATCCGTCGGGAATACACTTGGCCAGGACTCCGCACCTTTGTCAAAAACTATGTCACTTCCTGCACTTCCTGTGCCCAAGTAGCCCCTACGGAATGCTCAAGCAGCTTCCAATCCCCAAAAAACCCTGGAACTCCATTTCCATGGACTTCATCAGACAACTTCCCTCTTCCGGTGGATACACTGCAATCCTCGTAGTCATCAACCACCTTTCCAAGCAATCCATATTCATTGCCACTCACAACACTATTGACTCTCCAAGCCTTGCGAAATTATTCCTCCTTTATGTGTTTTCCAAGCACGGAGTTCCCTCCCACATCACTTCCAATCGGGGTTCCGAGTTCATCTCCCATTTCTTCCATTCCCTTGGGAAAGCCCTTGACATCTGACTTCATCTCACTTCAGGATATCATCCTGAAGGCAACAGGCAAATAGAACAAGCAAACCAGACCCTCAAGCAGTACCTCAGAATCTACTGCAACTACCAATAGGACAATTGGTTGGAACTCCTACCCTTCATGGAATTCGCATACAACAATGCCCCTAGCACTACTACAGGAGTATCTCCGTTCTTCACTAACAAAGGCTATCATTCCAATGTCTCAGTCTACCCTGAAAGGGACCTGACCTCCTCCCACACTCATGAATATGCAGCTGACTTACAGGAACTCCACAAATTCCTACACATGGAAATGGCCCACACTCAACAATGCTACCAAGGACCAGCAGATTCCCGATGACTCCCCACACCAGACTTCCAGATCACAGGCCAAGTGTTCATCAAGGCAAAGTACTTCCACTCCACTCGCCCTTCCAAGAAACTCTCGGAAAAGAACCTCAGCCCCTATCCGATCATTGCCCAAGCCGGACCCCTGTCCTTCACCCTCTGACTTCTGGACTCCATGCATGCCATCCATCCCGTCTTCCACGTCTCCCAGTTGGAACCCGCAACTCTGAACATCATCCTGAATCAGGTACAACCCCCACCTCCCCCAGTCGAAGTCGACGGAGAACCCAAATATGAAATCTCTGAAATCCTAGACTCCAAAATCAACTGGCGATGCAGGAATTGCCAACTCCTGTACCTGGTAATGTGGGCAGGTGTCAAGTCTGGGTTCAATCCCGGAATTCCCGGATAGTCCGGAGCGTGCAGAATGGTGGGGTTGGTCGGGAATCCCTGAGGGGGGTTGGAGGGGTAAGAAACTTTGGCTTCAGCTTATGTGCTATGCCCCTGTACGAGTTCTGTTCCTTAATTTCAGAGCAGAGGGTCAGAAGATAATCCTAAGGTCAACTTAATGACTGAAGGGGTTTCAGGGTGAAGTAGAGCAGGAGAGAATGGGATTTAGTTGATATTTGAACTAAGGAAATATCAGAGAGTACAAGCAGATTTATATACTGAAGAGTCCAGAAGATATAAAGATGTTAAAGTATGTCAGATGAATCGGAGTTTCGGGTTTCCGGAAGAAAGTAAGGAATGAATTGGAATGGTGTCAGAATGGTGGAATAATGACTGAGGGCAATGGCGCAATAATTATGAAGCAAGGGGAAAGGGAATTATTGATAGGAACTGTAGATGTCAAGAAGTGTCAAAGGAAAGTGACATATGTCAAGAGATAGCCAAGATAGGAATATGAAAGTCTGGGTTGGGAATGCGAAAGTCCGGGATGGGAATGTGAAAATCCAGGACAGGAATTACAGGGTTCGGAATGTCCGATAAAAGAGAAATAATCTTCTAAGGTAAAGTCCAAGGCTCAGGATTCAGGAGTGTTTGCCCCAGGGAGCCAACCCCCAGGCCTCCCCACACTGCCTTGAGATGGCCTGTCGACAAGCCGCTTGTCCCATGGCCCTGCGACCTCTGCCTCTGTCTTCCTCCTCCTCTTGTCCTCCTCAGCTTTCTTCCATGCCTCCTTCTCAATTTTCCGCCTTGCCTCCTTGTGCTTCTCCACCTCCCGCCAGGCCTTCTTCTCCTTGGCCTCCTGAATTCTCCAGGCGGACTCCTGCGCACGCTCTTCCTCCCCCTGCTGGAGACGGGTGATTTCATTGTCGGATTGTGAGTGAGTAGACATGATGGATGATGAAACTAAACAACAGGCAGTCAACAGTCATAAGGTCCCTCAGATCAATTCCCAATTTTCAAACTCTGCCATACTTCTATTTCCCATTACAGACTCCTATCCAGACACTCAAGGATTTGTGCCTAAGAGGGGGATACTGTCACATCCCGAAACTTTCCTAACCCATCCGACCCAATTCTGGCCCCCTATGATCAAATCCCAAACCCCAAGCCTTGGACTTTACCTTAGAAGATTTCTCCTTCATTTGATATTCCAAATCCCATATTCCCTGTCCTGGACTTTCGCATTCCTGTCCCAGACTTTCGTATTCCTATCTCAGCTATCTCTTGACATATGTTCCTTTCCTTTGACATTTCTTGACATTCACAGTTCCTATTGATAATTCCCTTTCCCCCTGCTTCACAATTATTGTGCCATTGCCCTCAGTTATTATTCCATCATTCTGACACCATTCTGATTCATCCAACATACTTTAACAGTTTTATATGTTCTGGACTCTTCAGTATATAAACCCGCTTGTACTCTCTAATATTCATATTTCCTTAGTTCGAATATCAATGAAATCCCGTTCCATCCTGCGAAGTCTCCACTTCACTCTGAAACCTCCTTCAGTCCTTAAGTTGATCTTAGGATTGTCTTCCAACCCTCTGCCTTGAAATTGAGGAACAGAACTCATACAGGGGCACAGCACATAAGCTGAAGCCAAAGTTCCTTACCCCTCCAACCCCCCTCAGGGATTCCAGACCAACTCTGCCCTTCTGCGTGCTCCGGAACTCCGGGATTGAAACCAGACTTGACAGTCGCCAACATAATATATTGATTGTATTCTGCTTGCCAAGCAACATGTTGTGCACATTGTGGGGAAGTTGGAGGTGTAGCCCTACAAATTCACCAATTATGAAGTGTTACAACCAGTCATATGTCCAAGCAGCACATACATTACAATTTGAAACCACAGGATTCTCCCAAAAAACAAGTTTTATCAGATATGTGTTGTAGCAATTGCTACTGAGCTAAGCAACTCATGAGAACAATTCCATGCTTGAACACTTACAAATGGGCTTGTATTCAGGGCTGCAGGGGAGGGTTTATATATTTTTTCACTTGAGTACAGTTGATTTGCTTGTACTAGCAACCTCTAATCAAATGTTTGCTTGCTTTTGGCACTCTGTTGCCCACTCCCCCATAGTAGGCAAACTCAGTTGTTTGGTCATGCTTGCCGTGGTGTGCAAGAGGCATGCAGATTGGTGTCCATCAAATCACATCTTGGGTCTTTTTGAACTTAGCCAAATTTCGCTTGTTTTGCTTGAGACCCACATGGGAAAAGTACATGACAGCATTCAAAAGATGGGCCAAAATGTGTGCTATATGGGTTAGCCAGATTAAGCAGACATGGCAAGATATGCAAAATAGGCAACACTTAAGTTTGTAATGGTTTTGTCACCTGGTTATTAGTTGATACATTGACACATCAGTTACAGTCAGCATATTCCTATGGGCACAAGTGGAGCTGGACTCACTGACAGATGTCTCCATGTGAACTGGAGCAATTTTGCTGGAGTTCTACCCAAATCAGCTGTAAAGTGCACACTTATCCAATACCCAGACACATTGTCCAAGCTCTGTCACAGCATCACTTAGTATTCTAGGGCCTCCCAACACAGCAGGTCCATCCATGCATCATCCCCTTGGCAACACCTTTCCCACACCAACCTCAAAAGTGTGATTCAAACCCATTAGTGGCATCACCAGGGCATTACACCATGCCATATGATGTATATCAATACATTTCATTTCATCAATTCTTATCCAAATCTCTTGACTCTTGCACCAATAGAAAGCCAAGAGTAAGTACTTCATTGATACACCCATCATTTAGGGTTAGAATCAGGAAATATTGCAAAATAGAAATATCACATTTAGTGAAAAACATGCAAACATGCAGACAGTTTTTGGAGCCACTATAGCTCTCCAAGCTGTTGGTCTCAAGACAACAGGCAAAATTGAGGGTACAAAGTTGTTTTTTATTTGGGTATAGTTCAGGAACTCCCCTATTTTTCCAGTGTCTACCTGTCAAGTCTGGGTTCAATCACGGAATTCCTGAATAGTCCAGAGCACACGGAACGGCAGAGTCGGTCAGGAATCCCTGAGGGGGTCGGAGAGGCAAGGAACTTTGGCTTCAGCTTATGTGCTGCACCCCTATACAAGTTCTGTTCCTTAACTTCAAGGCAGAGGGTTGGAAGACAATCCTAAGGTCAACTTAAGGACTGAAGTGGTTTTCAGAGTGGAGTAGGAGAGAATGGGATTTAGTTGATATTCAAACTAAGGAAATATCAGAGAGTACAAGCAGATTTATATACTGAAGAGTCCAGAAGATATAAAGGTGTTAAAGTATGTTGGACGAATCAGGATTTCAGGTTTCCAGAACAAAGTAAGGGATGAATCAGAATGGCATCAGAATGGTGCAATAATTGTGAAGCAGGGGGAAAGGGGATTATTGATAGGAACTGCAGATGTCAAGAAATGTCAAAGGAAAGAGACATATGTCAAGAGATAGCCAAGATAGAAATATGAAAGTCTGGGATGGGAATGTGAAAGTCTGGGACGGGAGATACGGGGTTCAGAATATCCAATGAAGGAGAAATCTTCTAAGGTAAAGTCTGAGGCTCAGGATTCGGGATTTAATCATAGGGGGCCAGAATTGGGCTGGATGGGTTAGGAAAGTTTCGGGATGTGACACTACCAATCAGAGCTCTCAGCTGATCACCAGAATCATCATGTATGAACATAAGGGGGACACTCTTGCAGCACATTCTGTGTGAGCCTTGTACCTCAGCTAACTCAGAAGACAAATCTGGAGGATCCAGGGTTGCTTGAAAGGCTGTTGGAATGTATTCTAAGCCCCCGGAAACATTTGAAATCCCTGGTGTCAGAGTCCAGAAATTGTGTGTAACCATTTCGCTGCATTTGGCCAGCTAACGAGGCTCGACTGCAATGTTGCACACAATCCATGATCGGTACAGCCGTATAGGACTGACTTTCAGGTGTTTGCCTTGGCGCTGCTGCGCTCCGCCTCTAGCTGCTCACCAAAGTGACATTCTGCTCGATTTCGCTGTTGTGCATCCACTATCCTACACGACCTAAAACATGGGACAAAATAAATTAACGTATGCATGACCATTTAGAGTTTTTTCTTGTGCCCAAATACACCTCTGAACTAGACGAACGATCCATCCACGCGGATAATTGTGTGGGCACTAAATTTGTGACCTGACGAGCCATTATAGTTCATCCCCTTTTCGACGAAGAGTAGATTGCTCACAAGAAATTGTTGGCCAGACGCAAAGGGCCCTCCGGTACAACCCTCAGTGACTGACAGCCCAGGGACATCCCAAACTGTCACTTGCGCTCTTCGTTTCGAGGGATATTTGTGCGTGCGCGCATCTTTAACAAGAAGCACGCAGAATGCCCTCACCTCGCGCCGTGGACAAATAGACTGTACGACTGATTAGGGTTTGATGGAATTTTGACGGTTTTCATACCTCAAGTTCTTGCTCGACCTCCCTTGAAGCCCTCTCCCGTTCCTGAACGGCCTTGTCCCGAATATGTCGGGCGAGCCAACTGGCATCTTGACAACTAATTGAAGATATTACGCCCTTCGCTGCAGCGGGGTCCTCTTGCATAGTGTCATACATGTCATAAATTTTGTCAGGAGGTCCGTCTGTTCAAACGTTGGCGTGTGTCATCCTCAATTTTTCATAGATTGTTTACCTTCGTGCTCCGCGGTGAATTTCGAGCCCGCGCGTTGCTCGAGACGTTCCGCATAGTCGACCATCAAACTCTGGCGTTTCTCGTATTCGGACCATAGCTTTGATGCGTGCGAGTCTCGTTTCGCCTACAGGTGGTTAGCGAATCGGGCGAAGGCGTATACTTGGCGTACCTTCCACTGCATACTCAACTTCGACTCTTCTTTCGCATCATACGGCCCCTGCCTTCCCTTGTGACCATTTCCGTCCTCGACGAATTCGATGTATGCAACAGGGAATGCCTGCCCCAACTGTCAGGCCGTACCATCTAGGAAAACATATCATCATACCTTTATTACTTCGAACATCATTACAGCAATGTTACCCCCATCTGCTGTCAAGCTGTTGAGCGTCGCAACGAACGGTCCGCGTTGAAAGCCCAATTTTCCATGCCATGGCGCCATGTGAGATGAGTTTCCGCTCAACAAGAGCACATTCGAATCGTAGCCTTCAAGGATTTCAGAACCTTCTTTTCGCTCCGAGAGGAGCTACGGATGTCTGAATTCAGACCAACGTTTGCCTGGGACGATGAAGCTTACCTTGGCGCCAGTTACTGCAATTTTCCGACCAATTCTTATTTTACCCTTCTTCACAGCCCGTGCGAGAGGTGCGTCAATCCGCGCACGTAGCCTATACCAACCATCAGTAACTTCGAGCTCAGGGTGGGGCGGCGTCGGAATATCGTTGTCATCGCAACCACTGGTGGGCCAAATTATGTCCGAGACACAAAGCACCATAGGTGACTCGGCTGATGCATCTCTGATTGTAATTAACCGCAGTGGCGGACGAGAGGACCCGTTTAGATCACGTTCGTATCTGACGTACGTCAGCCCAGAGCTAGAGTCATCTGAGTCAGTTATTGCTGACCTGTACATCAGTTGACGAATAACTTCTGGCCAACACCATCGTTTCATAGCAGGCTTGCTTTCGCTTGTAGGATCAAAAGCGACCATACCAGCTAATTTCCACAATACCAGTGACCAGTGGTTCTCGATCCATGCCTTCGTGGCAAGCGAGCAGCCCTTTCTGTGCAGTTCTTCCAGTGCTGCCGCGTGGCCCAGGAGGAGAGGTGAAGATGAGTTGGATGGTCCAGGCGGAGCGCAGGAGCGGTTATTAAATGCGTAAAGTACTGCTGTACGAGGGTTTATTTGATTGAGTTCCTTGAAATTTCTGGATGTAGGTTGTCATGACGTGTTGTAAAACCTGGGGGTAAAACAGACAAACATGTTCATGTCTTCGAGTTCTTCGGCACTAAACGCCTGTGGGTGCAAGCCAGAAGTCGCAAGTGTTTTTCTCCCGGGAGGAGAAGCTGACGTAAAAGGGTCAAGTGTCGAAAGGAAAGAGGTTGTCACACGTCAGACGTACTGATATCAAAGATCTTCTGACTCCGTTTATCTTTTAGCTTACTCGGACTTGGCGAGTGTGAGACAGATGGTGGATAAACGACGCCTTGACGAAGGGGCGTCGGCGTGTGCTTTGTGATCCCAAGCTTTGACGGTCCTGGATCGCTGGGTTTTGTAGCAACTTTGAACGGGGTCACGAATCTTGGCCTCGTTGTATTGTTATGTCTAGGTGTGAAGCCTAGAGGCTGCTGCGACATCACCTGACTCGCAACTGAGGATGGACGTACAGGAGATAGTGGGGCAGGTGTCGATAACACCTGAGACGAAGCCGGGGAAAAGGACTGATGTACTCGTAAAGGTGAGCTAACGTTCGCAGTTACTGTTGGTTGAAATAGGGCATGAAGGGATGCTGGGGCAATCAATGGCGATTTGAAATCTTTAAGCTGCCTTTTGCCGCCCAAACTTTGGAACGAGCTGCGTATACGGGTAGGTGGTGGTTCTGCATTCGCCAACCTAATGTGCGGAGCAGGTGTCGGTGTCTCAGGCACCTGGGTAGGCGAGAATACTTTGCTCGCGTTGGAGAATGCGGGTCGTGGTGAAAATAACGGCTGGGTGACAAGGGAAGAACCAGGCTCGTTGGGCGTAGGTCGCGGGCTTGAAGGGTGCTCATCTTCTTCCCACCTTCTCATCTTCTCTTCAGCCTCCCGAAAGGCCACGGCTGACGGAATGAGGAATGCTTTGTGCTTTGCTCCATCGATAGACGGTCTCTGGAAACCAGGTAATGCATCTTGTTTTGCCGTCGCTGCCGTCTGGAACCCAACAAAAGTATTTCCTGCGCCAGAGTTAAACCACGCTGTGTAATCAACTTCTGGAGGAGCTTCATCCGGTATGTTGCTATCATTCAAGGCCTCACGCATAGAAGAGGCTCCTGCCTTTTCGTTGACAGCGGAAGCTTTTATGAACGACGCGTATATGCGCTCTCTTCCTGAAACATTTGCAGTATCACTTATCTGTCCTTGAGTTGTACAGAAGGGGTTTTCCTCGTCATCCACAGATAGGTATTGCGTCAGTACAAGAGGGGATATGTTGGGCTTGTGAAACGCTTTGCCTGGTCCCGATCCTGGCAACTGCTTGGCATAATTTGGGGCCTGAGACAGCTGAGCTTCCAAAGAATCAAAAGCATTGATATCTTCTTGGCTCAAGTCGCCGACCTGATCATCGAAAGTAGGTGATGAAAGCCTCATCCTCTTTCTAGGATGTGAAAATTCTGGTTGCTATCATTAGACAAAAATTGAGTTCTGATACAACAAACAGTATACCTGAATGTAAGTCCATGTCTACTTTGCAGGGAGAGGCTCTGTGTGAAATCTTCTGCGTCGTGTCGATGTCAGCACGGAAGATGAGGACGAGGACGATCGAGTGAACACGACGCGTGCTCATCACATGATCTGTTATGCTTACGTCATGACTGCACTGCCACAGCAGGTTGAACCTAGATGTCTCTTGGGTGTCTCCCTCCGTGAAACTTCTACCAAAAGACTCACGGTTTTGCCCATCACTCAATCCCACAAAGCTCATATCATTTATCTTTATACGCGATAGGCAACCTCGTAGACGGAAGCCCCGGTTTCAACTTCGCCATCGGACTCTACTCAAAACTTGGCTGAATCAAATTTGCTGCCGCGCGTTTAGTTGCTCCGCTTGGACTTGCATCGGTACTTCTGAGCCCACACTTTGTGGTGCATGGACCGACCGAGGTTTGGAAAATAAGGTTTATCTACGGGTTGCGTCCCAATGTCTCGTAGCTAGCATCAATGTATAAGATCCAAGTCACAATTGAATTAGTGTCGAGCCTTGCAGTATTTGCGAGAAATCAAAAGGTTGAAATCTGTTTTCGCGATCAGAATGACTTTGGTTTGGTGGTGAATCGCGTAGTAGCATGAACAACTTTTCCTAGGGCTCCTCTAACTTGAAAGGACCGTAATTATCATTTTCCGGATTGGACCTACGCCTGACGGAATCGCTACCCTGCTCGCTGAGCATCAGGTCACCTCAAGCAAACAAAAGTCATATCCTTGTCGTTTACGTTTGGAAACCATTCGTCTATTCAGTTTCTGCGTCCCGTGCATCCCTCGCCGACCGCACAGGTCCAGTACTATCACCATGTCCGGGAATACTACCAGTGTACCCTTGAACGGCACAAGCAGTCATGCCAACTCTCAACCCCAGCCAGCTGCTCGTATTGCAAAGCCACCTCCGACAGGTCCCGCACCTCCTGCACCCGTCGTCGCACCCCCCCCACCGCCAAACCACGGGACCCAGTCACATACGATGAACAGACCTCCTCCACATCCTACGACTATGAACGGCACTCAGAAAGCTAAGAAAAGGAACGATGCCCCTGTGGATCCCGCCGCCATGTACGAGAGTCTCAAGAGCCGGATTGCAGCTCTCGAAGAAGAGGAGGTTCTTGAAGAGGAAGAAGAGCAACGATTTAGTGCGTTTCAACTCACTCGTATCTTTCGAACTGTCTATACGTTTCGTAGCCGAAGAGGCTGTTAAGTCTGTAAAAGGTATGGGAGAGAATGTCATACACGCCAAATACATTGAGCTAGTATGTCGTCTGTAATGCACCCACGGAACCTTCACGCATATCCCTACCAACATAGTTCGCGGAGCTCAAGAGGCTGGAACGGGATCACGCCAAGGAAAAGCAAAAGCTTGTCAAGGATAAGGATGCAGGTCGGTGCAGCAACGGTGGTGCTGTCACATGGTTCTCATTCGAATGCCCAAAGCTAAAGGCCAGCTAACCAAGGCAAATCAGACGAAAACCAAGATGGAGAATCTGGCTCGAGAACTACAAAAGGTAAGCACTTCCGATCTCTCTAAGAGTATATGGCTAACAAACTGTCTAGGACAACAAGCGGTTACGAGTGCGCATCATTATGCTTGAACAGAGTTCCCGAGATATCTGACAAGTATATAGGAGGACAGTAAACGTCTAGCACGGTGCGTGGAAGAAGCACAAGAAGAGGTACAAACAGCGCTCTCTCACCTATGTGATCGCTCAATATCTCACAGATCATACAAATGAAAAACGACGTGGCTAAACGAGTAGACAAAGCAAAGATGCAAGACATGAAATACCGCGACGTGCCTGATATTGTTGTCAAAGTCATTTGCCGCTACCGTGCCGAGCTCTTCTTCAAAATATCACGCAAAACCAAGCTTTCCCGCCTGTTCAATGCATGGACGGATAGAATGGAAGGGACAGCAGGGAGGAAGGGTGACGGGAAGGCAACTGCGGGTGCTGCGACTCATTCGAATGGATCCGCGAAAACGGACGCTGCGAGCACTCATACCTGGAATTCGACAAGTCATTCATCCATGCAATTCATCTTCTCCCATAATGGACGAACTCTCGACGCGGAACAGACGCCGGAAGAGCAGGGTATGGAGGACGGGGATGAGATCCTTGCTGTGGAATTGATGGACCTCACTGAGGGCCCTGGTTTCGATGCTTGGGTAAGTCAAAATGGTCAGTAACCTCGATGCGAGTCATTTCACGTGGTGACAGGACGAGCTACCTGAGCACCCACGCCAGAACCTCAAGAAATACTGGACAGATGACCCTGCGGAGTAAGCTTTATTGCTTAATCGTCCTCGTTTGCGACGTGCTAATAAATCTATATAGAGCTAGGCGGTCGCTGGAAGAAATCTTCGACAGTGTGTACGTCTTAGCAGACCTGTAGTGATGGATGCCTTAACAACAAGACTGACAGCATACGAGAACGTCTGAAAGAGGTTCTTCGACAATACGAGCTTCGAGAACGACATTTCGAGTGTGTCATCCGATCGAAAGAACTCGAGGTCTTACTCTCTCGAGCTCGAGCCGCAGAGCAAAAGCAGCTCGCAAACGGAGAGAAAAGTCGTGCTGACAAGGCCGATGAAGAGGTAGGCTATGCTTTACTATTGCTCCTTGCTTTGATCTGACGATTTCTAGCACCAACGTCTTCGAAAGGAACTTGAGGAAGCACAGAATGGTCAGACGATGCTCATCGACAAACTCATCACCTGCTGCAAGGAGGTGAGCGTGGATTTGTCGTCCGATCTCGTAGCGTCTGGATTAACAGTCAAACAGTCAAACGCTGAGCGCACGCAACGCCTGTTTACCGCACTTCGAGAAGAACTTGAGAAACGAGGTATGTCGGACAGTAATCATGTAGGCGGCTGAGTGCAGTCGGGCTGCTTGGTCGCTACAATGTGCACAATGAATGCCAGGGAGGCAGTCACGCAACTGGAGAATCCCAGCACCAGTGTCCGAAAAATATAAGTGGGCCAAGATGAAACGAAAATTAAGCGGGAACGCGATCCAGTATGTGGCCTAAAGTGAGGGGCAACTACTAATGTACAGTGTGCGAGAAAATGACCAGTGTGAGGGGCATGGGCTTGGTCAATGATCTATTGTAAAGCATCCAACTCCTCTATGTTCTCGACATAACCAGACTTGGTGAAGGTCTTGCCCTTGATCGATTCCAGCCCTTCTCCCGAGTAGGTGACGAGCGGCGAGAGTTCGATTTCGACACCAACCTTCAAAAAAGCACCTGCGTCTTCCAAGAATCGCCGATGTTGGGCGAGCAAATCCTGGCGACTGGTTCCTGGATCGTCTGAACCAGTGCCTGGCGCGTTCTTCAACGGACTAAACTCCTCTTTCCGAGCGACTTCAAGGACGGTGAAATCCTTCGTATACGGGAACACGTCGAATACAAACATCTCGAGCTTCATGCCATTCGGCTTGCTTGGCGTTATGTTCTCGCCAGTTTGTAAGTCAATTGTACCAATCTTCTTCCGCGCGATATGATATGCGAGCTCGTGCTCAAAGGACTCGACGGACTGAAGGAAAGCTGTGGTATAGAAATGGTTGGCGATGTTCCCAGCATTGAACATGAGCTCTCCCGTCTGCGGGTTTCGGAGCTCAGCTTGTTGATTAGTGATTTCGGAGTACTCCACAACGCTAAACTTGTCCCCACGACAAGCAACAACCCCAACGGATTCTGACGGTGATGTCTTGGGCACGACCTTGGCAGCGCAATCGGCTTGTCTGGCGATGCAATAGCCGAGGAAGACCGGATCGGCAACCTTGACGAGGCAGTTGTCGACGCAGTAAGCATGAACGTACTGGATGCCGCGGTCGGCTAGGTTGGATAGGACTGTTTGTGACTTGTCAGGGGAAGATAGAACAGCGCGAGTCGCAGCATAGAGACCGCCATTGCCGTCAGGAGCAACAGCGACGCGGGAGGTAGTTTCAAGCATGATCTTGCCCTCCATGGTGAGACATGGGAGTGTTCCTAGAATGTAGTGGTTTGCGGACGGATTAGACATATAGGATATAGAACTATCTGACCTTGCTCAAAAATAATGACGTTCTTCGCATCAAGTCCGAAATATTCATTGTCGATGAAAAAATTTTCCGTCTCGCGGCGTGTTGGACCGCTGGTCATAACATACCAGGGGATAACGACGGAGCCTTTGAGCTTTCCAAATTCCGCCTCGGCAATGGTCTGTAGACGAGCGATGCGCTCAGCCTGATACTGGAAGAGAGACTTGTGTGATGGAAGACCGATGTCGTAACAACCCTTAGGAGCAGAACTGCCGAGCCTTGTGCCCTGACCACCTGCCATCAAGAGCACGCCGACTTGGCCATTTGCAACAGCTTGGAGACCGATTTGCCTCCAGTCCTTTGCTCTAGAAGGATCGTTGACTAGAGACTCGCAGGCCCCAACGGGGAGAGGCTCTATGGGTTCAGTGACGTGATTGGGATCTTTGGCATTCTTTTCTGAGGAGATGGCCTTGTGGTAGATTCTGTTTACCCGCTCCACATCAATATGTTCGAGCTGGCGAGTGAGGGATTTACGCTCTGCGTCTGTGAGGTTTGACCAAAAGGTGAAGAGATGGTCCTGGCCAGCGGCCTGGTATCTGTTGCGGATATCATCAACGGCCATTGCGCTGTGAATGGAAGTAGGTATTGGTACGAAGAAGAGCGTGGAAGAGAGTCAGGAAGAAGATAGATGTGAGGGCGATTGAAGGGAGGCCAAGGTATTTATTGGAGGTGTATTCCTTTTTTCTCGGTAGGAGCCGTCGTCAGTCATCGATTCATCCCATAGCCAATTCGACATGGCCCAATTGTTCAGCGACATGATGGTGATGAAGTAAACAGCCAATCTTCACTAGCTTCACTTGTTACGCTTACTTGTAGCACGCCGAGACATTTAACTTGAACACAAGCAATCGAATCATCAAGTTCGATAGCACACCAGTACTGTGACCAACTGATTTTCATAAGAAAAAAGAATAAAAACAATTATTTTGCTTAGTTTAGCTTCTACCTGCTCAAACGTGCACGTCGCATCGCGCGATATCTCCGCTTGCATTAATCCTCCTCTTCCTCTTCCTCTTCCTGAGACTCTCAATGATACGACTCTCAGTACCCAAATTGACTCATTACATGGCGGAACATGCGTTAGTTTTATGTCATTGATAAATAATGTCATTACTAAGTGATCCCCGCTACTTGTCACGATGACGAGAACAGCATACAATCAGCTCATGTTCACATTGTAACAAGGAGCATTGGCGATCTCGAGGTCAGGCATTAATCATATTCTCACAACATCGCGGACGCCTCCTTCATCTAGTGTGGTAGATACTGCTTCCATTCGAGTCACCGTCTCACCCTGATGCTCCTCCACGCGCAGAGAAGCCTAGAATAACCTTGCGGCTGCTCAGAAACTGTTTATCACGAGATGGTCATTAAACCCGAAAACGGTCTCGTTTCGTACACACGTACTTCATGTCTGGCCTTGTGACGAATCATGATTGAATGATTCGGAAGATCCTTGACAACCCCCCCCTCCCCCGTTCGTGGAGAAAGGGTGGTCACGACTACAAGAAAGCCACAAATCGGATCCCCTCCGCGAGTATTTAGGGACGATCATGATTCCCGAGCAGCGAGTTATGGCTTTCGGTATAAATACAGACGGTTGAAAGATTTTCTTCGCAGGTTTAGCATCTGCATCCCATGGCTCCAACCATAAGTTTCTTGACTTCCACCCTCGTTGGACTCTCCCTCGTCACCTCTGCATTCTCTATAACCCCCGGCTTCCCTTACGGATCCGAGAAGGTACGCGGTGTCAACCTTGGTGGGTGGCTCGTGCTTGAGGTCAGTACGCACGCAAGTTCCGAATATCACGTTTCGATGACACGCCCTGTCCACATAGCCATGGATCACCCCAAGCATCTTTGACAATACCGGCAATAGTGCCATTGTAGACGAATGGACGTTCGGTCAATATCAGGACTATAACACAGCCCTCAGCGTTTTGCAAAACCACTGGGACACGTGGATCACTGCCAACGACTTTGCTGCCATTGCTGCTGCCGGGTATGTATTTTTCTCTTCGGACCCCGATCCTGATCACATCGGGCTGACCCCACTGGAGATTGAATCATGTGCGCCTCCCAATTGGGTATTGGGCATTTGAAGTTGGTCCTGGGGAACCATATATCCAAGGGCAGTTGCCGTACCTGCAAAAAGCAGTGCAATGGGCTGGTCAATACGGATTAAAGGTCATTGTTGACCTTCATGGAGCACCAGGGAGCCAAAACGGGTTTGTGCATCGGCGTGCCTCTCCATGTCTCCTGACAACTCAAGATCTACTTCGTAGGTATGATAATTCAGGTCAGCGGATGTCGTTCCCCACATGGCACTCCAACCAGACCAACATTCAGAGGACCGACGACATAATCAAGACGATTGCTTCCATGTTCGCCGATCAGACAAATGTCGTCCCTATCATCGCACCCCTGAACGAGTGAGTTTACACGTGTGCAGACGAATCACAAGGCTGCAAGTACTTATCCCCCTGGTACCCAGGCCAGCTGGCTATGATGGCTCCGCCGTGCTCAGCGCCGTCAGGCAGTACTGGTATGATTCGTGGGGGAACATCAGGTGAGATCGACTGCTCGCCCCTCAACCGAGCGAGCGTTTATCTTGTTCTGCAGATACCCATATGGCACGAGCCAAACAAGCAACACCGTCGAGATGATCCACGACGCGTTCCAGCCGCTCAGCTACTGGGCTGGGTTCGAGACCCCACCAGACTTCAATGGCGTAGCTATGGACACCCACATTTACCAAGTATTCTCCGACGCGGTATGTGTATTTTTGTGCTCCCCCCATCCCTTCCAACTGATGTCGCGAATCCAGGACAATGCAATGAGCTACCAGGATCACATCAATGCCGCCTGTGGAACCCAGTCGTCTCTCTCGGGCTTCGACCTCTGGCTCATTGTCGGTGAATGGTCACCTGCACCAACTGATTGCGCCACATATTTGAACGGACGGGGTGTCGGCTCACGTTATGCTGGCACTTACCCTGGTTCTACGGCTGTCGGAAGCTGCACTGGTCTAACAGGCAGTGCTTCCACCTTCAGCTCAAGTTACAAGGCGTTCCTTCGGCAGTTCTGGGAAGCGCAAGTTATTTCCTACGAGGCAGTTACTGATGGATGGCTCCAGTGGACCTGGAAGGCGGAGAACGCTGATGAATGGTCATATCAAGCTGGGCTTGCGAATGGATGGATACCCCAGAACCCCACTAATTTGATGTACCCAAATATCTGTGGGTAGCTGGTGCGATGTATCTGACCATCAGCGGTCTATTTTCTTACTCGGATTCCATTCTAAGATCTTGCTTGCTCATCTCGAGAATTAGTGGAATTGGAATGGTACAGGTAGTCCGGTGCACGGACGTGAGAGAACCAATAGCAGCGAGATGACACGCGTAAAATTACAAGAAAGCCTCCTCAAGCTCCTGCAACGCCGTACTTGCGGAGTGTTGCTTGCCAATCACCCAGTTCTCCTCTTCCCATGGTAACTATAGTTGCCTTGTTGCCCGACTGGGGGCCAAAAAGGCGGGTTGCCACACGTTTGACGGTCTCCGGAGTGACCTTGTCGATGGCCGCTGTCATGTCTGTCACGGGTATCTTACGGTCATGTACAAGGATCTAGGATGAGAGTGGTCAGCATGACAAGCGAGCATAGGGTTTGCTGTTACTTGCCTGGCGGCCAAGATCCTCAACCTCTACAGCCCTACTCTCCAACGCCATCATCAGGCTAGATTTAAGCTGGTTCTTGGCACGCTCAAGTTCTACCTCCGGCACAGTTTGATACATTAACAAACTGATCTGGTGCACGAGGTGAGGAAGGATTTGGGCGGGGGTGTTACCCCGATGCTTGGGGATGCTCGGTACAAAGGACGCCCACAATCCAAAGAGCGACGAGTCGGTGTAAATGTGGTGGAAGGAGGCGCAGTGATCTACCTGCGGGAAGTGGTTGAGGATGTGGGTGTACAGCCGGGAGTACATTCCCTTCCCAGGACCACCTAGGATGTGTGAGAAGGATTGATTTTCTGCGTGACTACTCTTACCTGCTGAGAAGCTGCCTCCGCCACCTAGAAGCACCTGTACTGTCGCGAGAGCGTAGATATCATCATCATGAATACCAACACCCTCAAAGGCGAGGTAGAGCTGGTCAAAGTCTAGCGTAGTGCTTGGGATGTGCCGGACGCCGCCAACATATCGTGACTGCGGGTTCGATAAAAACGGAGGGATATCTTTCAGTGTAGAAGTCGGATATAAGTATGATGACGCTGCACGTGTCAATGATTTATAGACTGAGGGTGATGCAGAGGGCAGGAGATGTGGTGGAACGGTTTGAACAGTCGATCCACGTGGAGAAGGAGCCATATGGGATGACGTGACCTTGAGCGACGAAAAATATTTATCCGCAAGCTCAACTAGTTGCGCGTGTGGCATTCCAGCGCCTGCGATAACCATGCGCTCCGGACGGTACCAGTCTGAGATACATTGACGAAGAAGGTCTCCAGTAATGACGTGGACGCGCTCATCTGGGCACACCAACGGGTTTCCAAGACCCTTTCCACCATATGCTACCTCGTGCAGCACCTCTGGTAGTATCATGTCCGGCTTGTTGCTGATCTCTCGGATTTCGTACATGGCAGCATCCCTTTGTATCTCCAATTCCTCAGGCAAGAAGGTAGGATTCAGGATGGTGTCAGATATAAGAGAGAGCGCTAGAGGGGTCGCTTGGTCAAAATGAGAGGATTGATACATGATGGATTCTCGGGAGGACGAGCACATGATTTGACCTCCCAGTCGGTCCATTGCTGTAGCCATGTCGGCTTCGGAACGAGAAAGTGTCGTCTATAGTTGACTCGTCAAACACGAACGCCTTCGGAATTTTGAGCAGACTTGCCTTGAAAGCCATCCTGTCTAAGAAATGGCTGGCTCCTGATGTTGATGGAACCTCATACCGCGACCCAGCGTCAATGTAAAGCCCTACGGAGGAAAAATGACCTGGAGTTGACTCAGTAGCAACTCGTATCTTGTTAGGAAGCGTAGTTATTTGCAACGGCGGTAGGGTTGCAAGCGAGAATTGTCGCTGGCGCAGCCGTGCCTTTCCATGGGATATAAGTGAAGCTCCAGCTTTCTTCATGACGAGCAAATGCAAAGTGCACCTTGAGAAACTGTCAATAACCGTAACTGAACCTTCTCACGATTACGTCAGGGAGCCAAAAAAAAAAACACGGTAAAAGGGAGACCCCACCGTGGTTCGAACACGGGACCGCACGATCTGCAATCGTGTGCTCTACCACTGAGCTATGGAGTCGTTATTTGGGTTGTCAAAAGTAAACACGATGACCATTAATTAAGTAACACCCGGACACAAGGACTACTCGTGTTGTTAGCCGTAACGATCGGTATCTAATCAACCTCCTTTCCAACTGTCCATTTAGCAAAATCTAGGACTTCTACTCCACCCGCTTCGCCCTCCTTCACCATCCCTCGCTCACGACTCCAATTATTCAAGGCATCGCGAACCGACTCTTGCCCACCATTCATCATGAATGGCTGGTTGTACAACGCTGTTTCGTCACCGGACGTCGACTGGACAAAGCGCGTCTCAAAGCCCGTAATTTGACGAGCGATAGCACGTTCTAGCCGAACGATATCCTGCATAAACGTCTCCGAGGCAAGATTGGTTGCGAGATCAGGGGATTTCAGTGCAAGTACCGCAAGGCAGCCAATGCGACCTTGATAACTAGAGGATGTGGCTCCATGCAAGTAAGATGCCAGACGTAGACCGAGCGTCCTTGGGTGACCCTGAAGAGGATTGTGCACCACTGCAACTGCGCGTTTCAGTGACACCTTTTCACCAATTTTGGCAATGAGATCTTGAATGGAGCTGGACACCGTGGAAGCTGGTCGAATATTGGAATCTCTTTGAGAGAGCAAAGGAGCATCGTTTAGGACATCCAACGAGCAGGGTCGAATAAAATTCAATGAATCCTCGTGTTCCGTGATGAAAGCGGTCGTGTGTGCGATATCGGCAGCAAGCTGAGTAAACAAATCATTTCTTGCGACGAAATCAGTTTCGCAGTTCAGCTCGACCATAGCCGCACGGAGTCCGACACCCATCGGCGCGGAGGATGAGCTGCCAGCTGAGAGCACGCAGACACTGACAAGTCCCTCGCGCGCCTCGCGCCCTGCCACTTTGGCAGCCTTTTGAGCACCAGATGCAGCCATGTCCTTCTCTAGCCACTCCAATGCTGTCTCTACGTTATTCCCACTGACACTAAGCGCTTCTCGGGCCTTGGAAATTGGGACGTCCGTCAATTTTCGGAGCTGAGCAACCAACTGTAATGAAGGCTTCGAAGCTGTAGAATACGAAAATTTGGCTTGATAACGCGTCAGCAGCGCTCGCTGAGAGTTCCGACAAAGAGCAGGCGAAAGCATAGTGGCGGGTGCCGCCCCAGATAACTGAATGACTGCGTAGTGGCGGTAAAGTGGAAATTTTCTGTAGGTAGTCACCGTCCCGTAGTAGATGGGTCGTCAGACATATCACGTGACTCGAATCAAAAGTTTTGGCTACACCCCGTCCTAGCACTGATAATTCAGGCTCCAGCTGCCTTGAACATGGACATCGGGTTCAAGGTTCCCTCTGCCATTCCCCAGGATTTACTCCTCATCCAGGACCTAATAGGAACCCCCCCTTCATTCACTGTCACTCCGAGACGTATTCCGGACCCACCAAATTCCAGCGATGGTTCCATTGACAGTACGGACAATGAAGTGGGCAGTGAGGATGAGGTGGAGGCTGATCTCCTCTTTCGCGAAGAAGAACATGGAATGATGTCACCAATGTGAGCATCTCGTGTACTGTTGATCGGAGACATATTTACTCTAGTCGTCAGAGCCACACGAGGCTCAGCGTCAGAATCAGACTCAGGCTCAGACACGAGCTCTTCTTCGGATTCGGAAGATGACCTTGTACATGAAAAATCATCGTCCACACCTCAGCCCCGAAAGCTTACATATGATCTTGACGATGAAGAATCTGGTGTGACAGCTCCTGCTACCTATCTCCAGACTAAAAACGAGATTGTCGAGGCCGACGTCATTACTCCCACCATTTCCCAAGTTGAACCAGATGACGCCCTGGAGAAGGTCGGGGAGGTGATGAGCATCGTTGGAAATGTTGTGATTGTCAAAGGCCTACCAGCCGATCATGTAAAATCACTATCTGAGCGTGCTCTTGATGTCGACTCTCTGCTTGTCTTCGAAGATCGAAAAGTCCTAGGATACGTGAGCCGCCCCGTCTACACTGCGAATGCTAGCTGACGTCGCGGCTGACAGATATACGAGACCTTTGGTCCAACGTCCCAACCACTGTACCAGGTCAAATTTAACCAACAATATCCACTGGATATTGACAAGATTCGGTTATCGCGGGAAGTATTTCATGTCCCACAGCGAAGTCACTTTGTGTTCGTCAACCACCTCAAAAAGCTACGCGGCAGTGATGCCAGTAATATACATGATGAAGAACCTGCGGAAGACGAGATGGAGTTCTCCGATGATGAGCAAGAAGCTGCCTTCAAGGCCCAACGCAAAAAGAGGTTAGTGGAATTCGTCACCCGGGATTGTCCGTAAACCCATCCTTATAGGCGCGGACAATCCGTATCATTGTCCAGACAGTCAACACCTGCGCCATCTCGGGCGCATGTGGATGATTCGGTCGACGACACTTTCCATGGCTCAAATCCTTATGATGCTTATGGCCCATACGACGACAACTACCACATTGCAGGGCCTTCACGGCCACTTCCCATCCCTTACGACGACCCATACGCCGAGCCAGCGAGTTTAGAGATCCACGTGCCCGGTACGGAATCTGATATTGGGACTAATGGGCAGGGTTATCGTGGGAGAGCTTATGATAGAGAGGGTGCTCGAACGTCCCGTGATCGTGGTTCTGGCCGTGCCGCCCGAGGGAGGGGAGATCGGAATCGACAGCCATGGAGTATGTCGCGACGGGAGCATCACGGCAACTCCACCGCATCACAAGGAACGTTTCACTCAAATCCGCATCCCTCGTTTTCACCGACATCACACGCAATCGAACGTGCAACTGGGCAGTTCCTAGATATTAGTTCAGCCTATTCGCCTGCCCCACCGGCTCCGAACTCGTGGGCTTATCAGCAACCAAACAGCATACCAGTTCGAGATTATCCACAGTCACGTGTCCAACCGCACATTAATCCCCGATTTGCGTCCGCTTTCGGGTTCAACCTACCCGGTGCATCTGTTCCATGGGTTGCTCCTCAATCCACGCCCTTCTATATGCCTCAACCTCAGCAGAATTGGGCTGACACATGGACAGTACATGATGTCGCTGGTACCCACAGTGACGAGAATACTCATACATAGATGCAGCCCTGGTTGAAGAGTACTTCGAATATCATTTTACTTCACACGCACTGCACGGACCCTCGGAATATTACTGCCAAGATCCTCGATCGACGGCAGCAACGAGAATAACGTTGATACACGGCAGCCCCACTAACTATAGAAGGTTGCTCCATTGTCCGATAATTCCACACTGAGCTGCATGCATGTGGACGCTTTGCTTCCGCTTCTTGACCGCGTGTTGCACTTCTACTTCATGTGCTGCACGTTCGAACAGGTATGGAGACTGACAGAGACAGCGTTCTGGAAGCGAACGTTTCAGATGATTCCCGCATCAAAGTTGGTGTAAAGTGTCGCGTATACTTCCTACTCCATGGGGCAGCTCACAGGTAGCACTGAGAAATCGATTGCATCCATATAAATACCTGGAAGCGTCAAGGAAAAGAGGATCAGGTCATCATGCACCCAGGCTTTGTACTCCTGTCTCTCCTTGGGTCGTCGATAGCGTCGAGCTCCGTCGAATTCTCTCACCTCTTCAAGAGGCTTAGCACCGACTGTTCTACGTCCGGCCCAGCCTCCTGTCACAACACGTCGGCAGTCGACGTATGCTGCACTGAGTACCCAGGGGTACGACGCTCGCGGTTTTAGCAAATTATCTCGATGTTGACTATTGTTCAACATAGGGTTTGCTATTGCAAACACAGGTGGCGTCCCAATCCAATGGTTCTTAACCGCAACATGACTGAAGGTAGATGTCAGTTTTGGGACACTGACGTCCCCGGAAGTCCTGCTGACAGCTGGACCATCCACGGTAAGTAATTCTTCTACAGGACGATGATTTTCTCACATGTCTGGCAGGCTTGTGGCCCGATAAGTACATCCGTGGGTCGAGGAGCGTTCGTATTCACTAATCAACCTAAATTGTAATTGTTAGCTGCGATGGCACGTACACCGAGAACTGCGATCCTTCGCGCGACTATTCTGATATCACGGAGGTGCGGAGGACCTGGTCAGAGCGTCTAGCAATGATGCATTTAACCCTGTCTCCAGCTTCTCACTTCACAAGGCGCCACTTCCACTCTGGAATATATGCAGCAATACTGGCTCAATGACGACGGTACCAACGAGGAACTTTGGGAGGTACGCACCGCTTTCATCACACAACCCTTTACTAACAACGACGCAGCACGAATGGGCTACGCATGGCACATGCTATAGGTACAGCTACCTTTGATTCAGAATCTCCGTCACTATCCTGAGGGCCTTTTATAGCACACTCGAGCCTTCCTGCCTCCCCACCGGCAGTCCCGAAGGAGCTGAGGTAGGACATAATAGCTAGCAAGCCAAGTGCCACGGTTGAAAACAAGTATCCAAGGCTGTGGCCTTCTTCGAAACAGTAGTGAACCTTTTCCAGACTCTCCCCACATACACGTGGCTCGGGGACGCCGGTATCACGCCCTCCACGAGCCAGACTCACACACTTTCGTCCCTCCTATTGGCTCTTGAGGCAGGCTCCGGAGGTGTAAGTTAATGCAGTACGGACTATATCGGCAGTTACAGTTAATACCGTTTCCCAGTATACTCCTGCACTGGGCTGCTCGTCTAGCACACTGAGCACCATCAGCTGGTACTTCAATTTGAAGGGGTCTGTCATTGATGGCGAATTTGTTCCCATCAGTACGTGCACACCGCCTCATCCATTTCACTTCTCAGATTTAACGCACCTTCAGACTCGCCCGAATCCTCCTCCTGCCCGTCGAGCGGCATCGCATATCCCCCCAAGACTGGTTAAGCGCTGTATTCTGATCACGTGCCGTTCTACGGCCAGAGGATCGACGAGGGGAATGCCTCCTGAGTGATCCAGAGAATGTATAAAATTTCCTTAGACAGAACGTGCCTGTGAGGGAATGTATTAAATTAGTCCAAGGTCCAGCAAGCAAAGCCGCAAAAAAAAACTTCGTTGTAGTCAAGTAATGATCTCAGCGTCCCATGTGCAGAAACCGCCAATTACTGTCTGAACTCTGGATCAACCAAATCTTTTAAGACCACACATTCGGCCAAGTCTACCTACTTGATCTGTAGGCGTCCGTGACCATGCCCCCGCCCATCGATCACCCTTGCCTCCATCTGGAAGTTCTACCACAAACATTCTCTGTCAAACAATACTCTCCGGCGGGCGGAGTACCACCTGAAGCTCTCAACGAGTTCAATGTAGCCCGGACAGGAACTGGCATGTTCTCTGTAACTCAAACGGCAGAGGAGATCTCCGTTGTTGGTGAAACATACGGAGATGGAGGAGACTGGAGATGCATCAAAATAGCGGGTCCAATGGAGTTCGGTTCCTATTTCCACCTTGCAGCTTTCCGTAGCATGCTGACCAGGCCACTGGATGGGTAGAACTGACGGGAGTGATTTGCAGCTTTTCGACACCGCTGAGGAACGCTAATATCCCAGTGTTCGCGATTTCTACATGGTACATAGTACTCACGACCAACTGCCTCATATATGTCTTGACTCAAAGGATTTTAGGAACACCGACTATGTGTTGGTTCCGAAGGGAAAGATACTGGATGCTGTTCGTGCCCTAGGCGCCGATGGTTGGCAATTCGCAGAGAACTCCTCCCTCCGTGCCTCGAGCCTCAGCCTCTAATGCAACGCGCATGTAGCAGATCTAGGCTTGCTCACTGGTGCAGAGTACACTGGCCTTGGATGCAAGTGACCACGATCATGCGATTTATATACAATATTTACTTGGAGGAAATGTATGTGTAGCCACCGTCGCCAGTCCAGAAACCTAGTAGCAAGCGATCTCACGAAACTTTTCGCGGGTATTCTCTTTTGCCATCTTGTTCAAAATAACGGACCGCTTGAGCTACAGGCCTGGTTTGAGTCCATTTGACTAGGGAGCGCCAGTCGCTGCCTTCGATTTCGACTCTCCGAGCTGCGCAACTGGTGGGAACACAACCAAGCCCTGGTCAGGCTGTCAGGTTCTCAGACCCATGGCAGATGCATCCCCACTTCTATCCTCGCATCCTCGTCAGAAACGGGTTCTGCCCTCACGTTCTCGTCGTGGTGGCCCTGGAATAGGAAGTTGTGATGTGGACCTCATGATTTTGGACGCACAGAAACGACGACGTTCGTGACTCTCCTCTACGTGCTGATCCACGCTTACGTTCAATGTAGTCGATAATGAGCCACTAATCCCTCCAGATACACCCTTCTTATTGTCAACAAATTCAGCGTTACTCCATCGCTCGCCATCACGGCCGTCGAACTTCGGGCTCAATGGCCTCGCAAATCAGAGATACTTCGACCGGCCTGATGTTATGAAAGCTTATCGGGAACAGCTGAACATTCAAACGCCGGAGTTCTCTCTCTTGTCGGAGGATGCAAGCGTTGGAGGGCGTTTCAGACCGCGGTCGTCGGGAGAGGTGTGTACATGCGTCTTCTTTGACATGGGTGGGACCGTCGGCTCACATCCCATCTCCCATATGTTTAGCAGGACTACGCGGACACTTCTGATGCAACCTACGAGAAGCGACACCGAAAGTACGAGACTTTCGAAAAACGACAGCGGCTGCGCGAGAAGGAGAAGCTGAAACATGAGCAGTATAAGCTCAAGGAACGCATCGAGCAGCTCAAGGCTATGGACGGGTCCGCCTTTCTCGGCCTGCCTGCCACATCGTTTTTGCTTCCACCAGAAACAAGCGAAGACGAAACAAAAATCAGCTTTCCCGGCGCTCACATCAATGGTGCCGCTATCTATAATGAAGGAGAAAGGCGACGACAGGAGATGCTCGAGGTCGCATCGGTGTTGGAAGAGCGTTACCGAACACTTCTCCCTTCCGAGAAAAAACTAGCAGATCTCAGGGACTCCAGCAGATCCAGTAGCGTCAATCTGCAACTTTCTGACGTTCGGACTCAGGAGGACTCGACTTTTTCAGGAAGGGAATCCTCCACCCAGGCGTCGTCCAAACATAGTGCCCCTTCAATCGTTTTGAAGATCAAAGTCCCTCAATTTCGTCAAAAAGACCACAATGGCCTCCCATTGTCGTTTGTAAGCTCTCCTGGAGCTACGGCCCTTTCACGGCCTCACCTCTCACCTACCAAGCCATTCTCAAAGGTTTCGTCGGATACCCTGTCGATGTCTTCCGAGCGGCCGCGCAAGCGCTCGAGGGCGTCGTATGTCGACGATCTAGAATCTCCTCGTTCCACCCCTGAGCATGTAACAAGACTTTCGCATTTGAGTGTCGCACCAAAGACTGAGTCATGCGTGCTCATGCAATGGGCATTCCGCAGTCGAGCAACGCCAAATGCGCGAAAGACACAGAGACATGTCACCGCATTCGGCACCAAAGTCCCACCTGAATTGGAGGAGGTCAGAGATTTTGAGCTTCCGGAGTGGATACGGCCTCATTCGCCAACGATCATTAGCGACGAGTTCAAGGAAGTTGATGTATCTTCTGTTCCAGCGGCAGGGTCGAGCACTGTCTAGCACTTCCATTCCATCCTGCGGATTATTTTTCGTAGTGTTCTTTATCTTATGTTTATTTCAGTCATGCATTCATGCTGCACGGTATGCATTTCCCAGTCCTGAGGCGGTAATACATCCAACGAAGATGAGAGATGAAATTATGTCCTAACCGACTCAAACTGCACAGCGGAAAGGTATGAGGTATGAATACGAGAGTGCAGGGGTAGAAGCTGCTTACCTGTCTTGGTGACTTGTCCCCGAATGCTCTGTTTGATAACGTCCAATGCACCAACCTGCAACCTCAACGGGATCTGCTTATTCCGACCCAGAGCCAACTGAGCATAATCCGTAGACGAGAGTTTCGATCCCAAAGCAGCGGATTCTGGTGGAAGGTAGTTGGAATAGTCGCCACCCCGTTCCCTCGTAAATTGCAATCGCAGAGCCGCCTGTGTGGATGGGCCCGCGCCAGAGGAGGCAAAAAGTTCAACCAGGTTTGTCCGAGGTACAGTCAAGCTTGCCCTGGGGTGCTCTGCGCGCCCCTTTCTACCAGATTCCTCCTTGATAGCATCCTCAGTAGTGGACTCCTCAGACAGCCCTTCAGTATTTACTGCCTCAGTCTTGATGTTCGTCGGCTGCTCTAGCAATTTTCTGGCAGCGCCATGTTTCGATGAATTGGGTTTGCTATGTCGTCTGTCAGTCGTGAGGTTGCCGGTCTGCGTGGTCTGTCTAGAGACCAAGGAAACAGCTGAAACGGAGCGTTTGTCGTCTGCAGCAGATTCGACCGCAGCTGGAGTTCCTTGCGTTCTCTGTGTTCCGTCCGGGGCACGATCATCAAGTAAGCCTGTGGTAGTCCTGGTGCTTAAGCCTATTACGAAAATAATATATTATTTAATCATAACACCGTAGTGCTTTTGATGCGACACTTACGCGTCAGTAGCGAGAGTGGCCTGCGAGAGGTCTGAGGCCTTTGCGTGCTTTGCTTCTCAGAGTCTGGCAGAGATGTTGCCATCCTCGTTCGAGTGCTTGACCCTGTGGTGACCTCTGTATATCATTGTCAGAGCCCAGGTACTATTTCTATCCGTGGCTTACGCGTTAGGATATCATCTAGCGAAGCTAGTCGATGAGTGGTGGCGCTCCGAGGGCTGTCAGACTCGGGAGAGGCAGTAAGGGAACTATGTCTAGCCTCTGAGATATATCGTACGGTTTTCCATTGACGAAAGCAGGACGGGGGAAGGCTTGAGGTAGCACGGCGCTGCAACATGGTAGAAATGAAGGTCGCTGACAGTCGTTGAAGAGAAAAGTGAGGTTTACCGCTTTGGGACAGTACTTGAGAACACGCTGTACTGGGCCGGTGACAAGTCGCAGCTCATACTTGTACTCTCTCTCACTGGCACTATCAGACTTATCTGTCCTGACTTAGGCCAATGCACCCTTTCTTAGCGCGGCTGATAATCAGCTTTGTGCTCTTTCTGATACTGTTTCCTGTCTTTACTTCTCAGGCATTCATCATATGGCCGTGGTACGGTAGCGAATGGAGCGTCGACCTCGTAACACTACTTGTGCCGTTCAAGTAAGTGACCGACCAAAATGCTAAGACCATCCTGACATGTCATACAGTGTACTGGCGTTTATGTCGCTGTCGAACTACTACTTATGCATAGTCACTGATCCTGGCCGGGTACCCAAAGGATGGGCAAGTGCCGTTCGCATTTCACTCTCTATTTTGATTGTCCGACGATCGCTGTAGGAGCCTGATTTCCTTTCTGGCGAAGGGTACGAAGTCAAGAGGCTTACAGGGGGTCCCAGGTATTGCCGCACTTGCGAGAGGCACAAACCACCAAGGTCCCACCACTGTAGACAGTGTAATCGGTACGTTGACTCGTCACTTTGCAATTAAAACATCTAAGCTAGCCATGTAGATGCGTGCTTCGCATGGGTTCGTGTCGTCCCCCTTCTTCTTGGCATCGCTCAATTTCCCCCGCCAGATCACCACTGTCCTTGGGTAAACAATTGTATCGGTCACTTTAACTATGGCCATTTTCTCCGCTTTTTATTCTATGTTAATCTTACCTGCTTCTATCATCTTTCTATGGTGACGCGAAGAGTTGTGGCCTCTATGGGCAGGCGCTACCATGTGAGTACTTACAGGGTCTCGACTTTGGTTTTACCTGATGCGGTCTAGGATGACCCCTCCGGTTTGGAGCTCATCTTCATTATAATGAACTACGTGTTTGTTGTTCCAGTTATCCTTGCAGTCGGCGCTTTCAGGTGTGTTGTCCGTTGACACAAGAACCAGAAGTTGACAGCAGACTTTCAGTGTCTATCATTTCTACAGCTTGATGAGTAACACCACCACGATCGAGGGATGGGAGAAAGACAAAGCTGCTACCCTCAAACGCCACGGGAAAATACAAGAGGTGGGCTCCTTGGGTTTGCCATCGTCGTTATGCTGATCTGTTTGTCAGGTCAAGTTTCCATATGTATGCGTGTCATCTGATAGGTGAATTTGGCTGACTTTTGAACAGAATTTGGGTGTTCGACGGAACATAGCCTCCGTCCTTGGTAACAATCCACTTTTTTGGTGTTGTCCCACTATCCCGCCAGGGACTGGCCTCAAGTACCAGTTATCGGTTGGAGATGGTGAGTGGACCGAGTTGTCAGCAGTGCAACAGGCACGACGGAAAATGAAGGACTTGGAGCCTTGACATCTCCAATCATCCTTGTTCCTGTCAGTATCCGTGCCTACCTTCCATTTGCATTTGATCAGTTGAAATTGAATATGGTGTTGATGTCTATGCTTTCTTTCACTTCAGATTCTGACGCCCAACATGCATGGCCACCTAGAGATCCGACTCTAGAAAAGCAGCAACCTTTCAAGCTTTCCGATACCCCATGGACCTATGAAAACGGTGGCATCAACCCTACCCTTCGACCCTCAAACGCAGGCCTGCGACCCACTGATCGCCAACCATCCGCCCACGTTTACACATCTGCTCTCCCACCCTACCACCCGGACTTCCAACATGACTCTCACTCCCTCCGACCTTACTCTCCGGAGAGTGATACACCATACGAGGAAGAGTATCGGGGTCCGAGGGTGAGACGCGGCTCGGAAGGCTACGAAGTCGGATCCATAGATAGGGAGGAAATGTTGAGGGAATACCTAGAGAGCGAGGTGGGGAGGGCGGGCAGATATCAGGTGTACGAACCTGAGGCCATATCGGACGTCAAGGTAGAATATGAGCCAGGCGTGGGGTATGAGACTGACGTGATTTCGGACGATGATAGACTATGGGGACTTAGGAACTGATTTCTTTTATTTCACACATGGACACCCGTCCTGGAGTGGAGTCACTAATATTCTTGTATTGTAGAAGTTACAACGGACCGATACACCATTAAGTAATAAGCGACTAGATAAGTAGCTGAACGAAAGCACGAGTAAGTGATCTGAAGATTAAGTGAGGGACACCCTTTCTAGATACACTTTCCAGACGTGACCACCCTTCTCTCCAACTTCTAAGACATTCGTACCAACCTGTAGTTCCATGTCCCACACCTCTTCCTGATCCAGTTTTCCTGAGACGAGTGTGCCATTCAAGATGATTTGAATGCTCTCGCGAGGTGGAGTAGGTGCCTTCTGAACCTTCTTCAGCACGAGGTCAGCTTTCTTCGCTGCTGCTGCTGCTGCTCTCGCCTTTGCCTTGGGATGCTTTGGCGGGCGACCACGACCACGCTTCTTTGGAATCGGTTCTTCTTCTTCCTCTTCCTCCTCGAGATCATTGACGTCGGCATCCTCGTCGCTGCTATCTCGGTCCTCGTCCCCGAGGAACTTAACTTCAGCAACACACAAGGACTTCTCTCCCTGACCTAGCCTCACCGCCCAAGTCTTGACACCATCACGATGGTCCAACAAGACTGGCCTCCCCCGGGGTTTCGTCGTAAGGAAGACTTCTTTCAGAAGTCGGTGACCACTGAGCGACGGCGCAGGCGATCTTGAAACTGAGTGCGCAGTTTGGTCAGTTGGTGTTGCAGTGGATGTGGATGGTTGGGGAGTAGCGACGGGCTGGGTTGTTTGATGGTATGTTGCGTTGGGATAATGTGTATGCTGAGTGGCGGATGTATACTGAGGGGCTGACACAGCAACTTGAGGAGAGGGCGCGATGACCTTCGGTGGCGGTGGTGCAGCTGGGGTGATCGAGGCAGGCACAGGTGTGGGTATGCGCGAAGACGCGGCTGCGAGGTGCGTCACTGAGGCAGGGGTGGAAGTGGTACTAGGCTTTGAAACAGGAGCAGGGACTGCGGTAACATGTAAAACAGTCGGAATAGAAGCTGCCTGGGGCAATGATTCAGGAGCCTGGACAGGACTCTTAGCTGTGGTCCCAGAGCCAGGTAAACGGAGGGTAAGAGGACTGGAAGTCGCTGCGCGGTCCTGTGTGGGCTTTGCAGTTGCGGTGTCTGGTGGTGAATGGGAAGCAGCTGCAGCCGTTGCGCCTGCTGAGGTACCAGGAACCTTCAACTTGATTTTCCCTGATGTCTTCGAATACCTAGCAAGGGCATGCGGAGACGGCAGGTCAGACATCAGTTGACGGAAGTAGTCCTGTGGCAAGGATGAGTCCTATGATGACACAAGACGAAGCTAACCAACCCGGAGTGTGATTGCATCGTTCCATATTTGACTATGATCTTGGTTGAATTCGAGTGCATTGGAGAAGACTAGTTCGACATCGTTGGCAAACTCCTCAGACGTGATGTATTCCTTGCGTTTCAATCGTTTCTATGTTGATTGTTAGTACTAGATTCATGAGAGTTAGTGCTTGCAACACACAAAAATATGCTCGAGACATATCGGTCGTTTTATTTGCTTGTAATAGGAGGGATAGTCTTTCTTTGATGGCATTTCCATGAAAACGTCGGAAAGGACGCGATGTCTAGGGGCATCAAAGCGAGTGAGCCCTGAGGCGGAGAAGAGCGATGCGTTACTTACGTCTCCTCGTCTGTCTTTTCCACAAGTTTCTGAAGTCTTGATTTGAGAAGGCGGTTCATGTTGGGTGGCTTGTTCTTCTTCTTATCGTCATCGCCTTCTCCGTCCGCCTTCTCTTCACCATTGCCGTCGGGATCAGCGCCTTTCTTCACTTTCTTGGTGGTCATCTTGGTGTACTCCTTGTTGGCGAGTTTCTGATAAATACGGTAATGAGAATGAACATAAGATCCTCCGGAAATACTGACGAGCAAGAACTTGGCGTCCAGCCAAATTGGACTGTCCTTCATATTGTACCGTTTGGCGTTGGTAAAGCAAAGCTCAAAGTCTTGTCGGACTTCATCGAGCGAAGGATACCAGTCTTCATCAATCTTCTTCTTGATGTCTTCCAAGCATATGGGTTGTGATATAATGTCAAAATAATCTGGATAATGCCGCTTTGAAGGCAAGCGCATGAAGGCCGGGGAACATATGTTGCCTCTGTGGATTATGTTTATCAGCCATATGTAGCACAATCAGAAAGGTAAACTGGCGAGGCGGCGCTCAAGTTAGTTTGTAACGCACTCTTTGTTGACTGCATCCTTGACCGTCTGCCACAACTTCGTCGCTTGTTGCTTCGCCATGCTTGGAGCAGAATTATCGTCTTCAGTATCCTGCATTGTTGTATCGTCATCGTTGACATTTGCTGTCCATGCTGATTGGGTCGTTGAAGCCGTTGCGTCTGCGGGAGCCGAGACATCCTTGCGTCGCTTCGTCCGTGGGCCATCCAAGTCAACGTCTCTAGCCAAAAACCCCAACTCTCGCTTCATCGCCATTGGAAAGTACTCGAAACTAGTCCTGGTATTCTCAAGTAAATTGTCTCGGTGCTGGAGAGAATGACGGCGAACTACCCATTATCTTCCTCGAATTTCGAAAGCATTTGCCGCTCAGCTCAGGATTAACAGGCGTATAAGTCACGTGATCGATTGATCAACATGTCGCGAACGCGACTGCACTCACTGCAGTACTTGTCATAGCACGACGGCCATCTCAAAGTACTGCTCGCCGTGCTCGGTGAAAAATACAGTGCTGCCGATGTTTCCAATGATGTGTACAGAAGCAATGAGACTGATCCTCTGTTATGACTTCACACATGTTCGAGTGTCCTACCTGAATATGTGATGGAAGCAATCCACTTCCGCTGGTGTCAACGGCTGCCCGAGGGTTCTTGGGTGGAAATATAGTAGAGTGAGGAATGCTTTTAGTGATTTTCCTCGCTTGTACAAAATTTGTCCACGAAATTTCTCACATTTCTGACTGCCTCTTCGTCGGTTCTCCAGACGCCCCATTCTCCCGCACCACCTACTCCCATTCCCATCCCTTCGCGTCTGTGGGCAGAAATACCCTCTACCCATTTCCCACCACTGAGGTGGATCTCTTTCAGTCCGTGAGGGAAGAGAGCATTGCACAATTTCGGAATTGTTGATCTGTTGATCCCAGAGCCAGGAAGAACGCCTACGGAATTATGGCTAGCAGAGTCAAGTAAATGTGCCAAAGTCTTGAGGGCTTCTGGGGAGGTCGCGTATTTGCTATGGCCACTGGTGCGAGTAATGTCAAACGTCCGATCAATGACACTGCCTTCAGTAGAAGAAGCCACCTTGTCAATACCCTTGTAATGCCTTTGATCTTGGTCAGTGTCTCCCATGCTGCAGAAATGAGCAAGCCGAACGAAGTATTAGAATGTCGAAACCCACCAGTCCTCGGGTCAATAACCATGTCGAATGCCCGATGGAAGCAAACTATATAGATTAAATCTATGGACAATCTTTAGTGCTGGCGTAGCATAATGACATTACCTTCCAGAGATGCCGCAGCGGAAACAAGTCTTTTGTCGGAGTCAAGATCAGTATCGCAAGAAGTACAGGTCGAAACACCCACCGTCGTACCTGAACGTCGTTTATCTCTCCTGAGGCGGTGAGTGCGCCAAAAACAACACCTTGCACGCCATGTTCTTTGAAAACAAAAATGTCTTCAAGCATGACGTGTAACTCTTCGTTGCTGTACACGAAGTCTCCTGTGCGAGGTCTGACCATCGCCTTCACGAGACAGAATTATAAGCATCACCAGCACGAAATGTTACCAGCGAGCACAATGCACATGCCATTATGGGAACGTTCGGAACAGCTTTTTTTACAGCTGCAAGTAACCCGATGCTTGGTGTGGTTCCTCCGCCAAGGCCCAAATTACTGCACAACTCAATGCGGTTTGCCCCGCCCTTGACTGCACTGTAGATGAATCATGAATATTTAATTAGCAAGAGTTTGTTCGTCTCTTGCTACGTGTCACCAACGCAAAAGCTGATTCGACCGAATCTACGCAAACTTCGATTAGAAACTTCGCAAGTCGTTCGCAAGGATAATCGGCCATCTGTGTCAAGGCAGAGAAATCGATGATGCGATTGGATGGTGTAGTGATCAAAACTTACTTGGATGGAAATAGAGGTTCTTTCTGAACATCTCTTCCCACTTTCTTCAGGCTGAAGCGCTGATGGACCCACACTTCAAAGCTTCAGAGTTTATCGTGGGAGGAGTTCAACAGTACGGAAGAAGAGAAACTATGTACAATCACAATCAACACAGCAAAGAGCAAGACAACGAATATTGATATCGTTCTCGAACGAGAAACAAGAAACAAATAACTTAAGCCATAAATGAAAGGAAAGCTCGTCTTCATGCCATAGCCTCGTAAAACTTGATCATCTTTCTTACATCCGGACACAGAGCCAGCCTAACCCTTTCTGAATCTCCGAAAATATTTGGTCCCTTCAGTTCAACCCACGCACCAAAGCCGTTGTTAAAGGGGCGGAAAGCATCATTTCCCCCCCTTGCGCTATAGGTAGTTGCCCGGATAATTTTGGCCATGTTGTCCTTCTGTATACACCACTTCAGCTGACGCACCACTGGTAAGAGGGAACGGGAGACGGAAAGTGTGGACGACTCGATATCCGGTAAGACATGAGAGTAATGGAGAGTTTTGAGGGCATGTGGCGCAGACAACCGACTGCGGAAATGAGCAGCGAGTACGAGTTCGGTGTGTCGTTGCTGAAGGCGCAGACCATTCTGATATTGGTTCACCGCCTGCGAAGCCAAATTGATACAGTACTCCAACGACGAAGGGCTCACAGTCACTGCACTCACATGTGGGGAGTAGAGGTAGGCTCCTGTGCGCAGTCTTCTCTCGATTTGGAGTCCGCGCATTACGCCTCTATGCACAAGGTCTGGAAGAGTTGGTCTGAGAAGTATTCCTTCTGAGCTCCTACCAAAGAGAGAGTGATTGACACGTGAAGGAGCCACCACCCTCAGACGTGTGCGGTGAAGCACTGGGTCAGCTGTCAGAAGGGCTAGACACTTGCTAACATGGAACATGGAAGTAAGGTCTGGGATATCCAGGAATGATACTGGAAGGGCAAAGTCAACAATGCGGCATGATGTGATATAGGTACCCACAGATGTGGAGAATTATCTCTTGGGGTAAGTCGAGCAGCATTGCGCGGCTGCCAAGGTATGTCTAGAGATCAAAGAAACAGAAAGATATAAAGGCCAACGTTCAATCTGCACACTCGAGCGAATTCCAGTATCTGACTCAGCACTTATTTCAACGTCCGCGGTATGCCCGTAGACAGTCCCTTCTGTAAGGATTTGCAACGGTTGGCAACGGTTTGTGTACAATATATGCTGCTGGGGAAGCCCTTAGAACTTCATCACTCTCTTGTGATAGGGCACTGGTGATACAACTGACCTGCTTGCATTAGGCAGTCGATCAAACACCTCAGAACAGAAACGTCTTGCATGTACAGCGGATCAACCGGTGCCATTAATCACATCGTAAATCAAATCAGCCCTAGAACATAGCAAGGAATAAAAGTTCTAGGGAAACTTGGTACGTCTCAATACTCTAGCCTAAAGAATCAGTGCAATACCAAAGGTACACACCGAGAGAAAGTGCGCTAGGTACTTATCCCAGCAAGCGCTCATGGTATGACGTATTCTAGGGGGGAAAAATGCATTGGAGGAAGCTTGAACAATCCTCAGGCCCATGTGCGTGACGGAGAACAGGGACAAAAGTGCGAAAACGGGAGTCATAAGCAGAAATCAATCCGATGCTGTTCCCAAATGAGAGAAAAACAGTGTACACCAGAGCGCCGCACCACGACGCATCCTCACATCGTCGATGTCGTCTTCTCGACGTCAATGCGGATACCAGACACATCCCCCACTTCACTCACGTCACTTCCACTCCCACGCCTTGCGGCAAACCCCATCTCAATCGAGTTATAGGCCGGGGCTGGGCTCGTATGTTCAAGAGAACCCAGGGTGCGCGAGCTGTCCCCAGCAAAACCCATTCCCGATTCAAAATGCATTTCGTCGAGTTCGACGTCAGGGGCCTCGAGGTCAGGCTGGATGCTGCCAATTGTGCTGAGCATGACATTCGAAGCGATGGTAGACCCTGGCCCACGGTGACGTATCCCAAGCCCACCGCGCTTCACATGAGGAGCACCGTTGGACGAGCTGGTCACTCCAGATTTGGTTGCGAATGCGCCGACGCCGGTGCCTTCGGACTGAGAGACTGTCTCCGCACCTCGTTCCCTCAGATCAAGAATCTGAAATGTGGTCAGCAAAGTGTCAAACATGACAAGCTTGAAACAAAAAATAGGCTCACAAGGCGACATGCAAGCAGTGGTGCCATCATAACACTAAGGGGAATATTGAGCGCAGATATAACCTGGCGCGGCCTGGGGCGATCCCGTGAATAAGCATGGAAAACACAATATAGAGAACACGAGATTGGCGCACTGAAGGTAGAATATCCCGTTTATCTGTCACCACGGGTGAGTAGTTCATGATAGGGTATGCCTTGATCCAGCTCACCAAGTTTGCGATAGAGATAAGGATGTAATAGAAGACCCCTGAAGAAGGATGGTCAGTGCATCAACGCAGGAAGTGCGTGTATGCGTCATTTACCCTCACGAAGGAATGTCTGAATGAGTTTACTGCTTGGTCCGCCGTTTCTGATACGAATGTGGAAAGCCTTCCAAACTGTCATGGCCGTGACGAGGGTATCGAATAAAAGAGGGGCGATCTGTACAACACTTGAACACCCAAGCATAATACTTCGATTGGATAGCCTACAAAAAATCCTGTGTAAACCAACCATGATTAGCGGTGATCATCAATAAAATAAAATGTCCTTACCGAGCAGGTGCGCCGAATGAGGCTTTGACTCTGGAAAACACGGGCCCTGATCCAAGCATCAAGATGTCAATGCGTCTATGAACGCCAGGTACAGGCCACTTACGTAGGGAGGAGTCACAAAGGGTAAAACTGTGTTTGAGGTCAGTAATGGTGCGGCACGTATGTATATTGATGAGACTGACGCAGCATTTGTGACGCGTCGACGTAGAGCTGATACGCAACAACACCGGCCAGGGCGCAAATGAGTCCCACTAGAAGGTATACATTGCGATTAAAGAACGCGTATGTACGAATGAGCAGAACGGCTAGAATTGTGTCGATTCGTGAGCACATTGATTCAGGTTGACGATATAAGAACTGACATTCTGAGCCGACTTGATTCCACATTGCCAATGCTACCGGGATCTAGAAGGGTCTCAAAGGAGAAACAAGAAAAGGGGGTCAACCGTGCTTACCTTGTAAATTTTTTCGCAGACTTCTTGAGTGTGGTTGGTAACGAAAGCAAACAAGAGATACGGTACTACTGCGATAACCCAGTAACTAATTGAATTTGTCAAGGTGTTGGAAGGCATTGTATTTCATTCGTGCGCACCGACAGAAAAGGTATGCAACTTTGACCGGCGTCCAGGTGGTCTTCCAGATCTGAAGGCAAAGTAAACAGAGCATAAAGAGACATGATCGAAGGAGACACACGAAGCGCCATTCTCTTGGTAAGCTAATGATCCAGTCCCAAACGACCACGGCATCTAGTAATGTGAGTGGCGGGGTCGATCGAAGCGCATATACCGCGAAATGAAGACTTACACATGCCTGAAGTGAGGTTAAGACGAGTCAGCTCCGATGTTTCCAAGTTTTCTACCTTACTCACAACAAAAAAAAACCTGCGTACTGTCAGAGAGATGTGAGAAGAGTGGACCAAGGCGCGCCGGGGATAGCTTACACGTAAATAAAATGTTGAGCAGTTTCAGTCGTATCGCCCATGATGTGACAGGGGAACAAAGAGAGAAATGAAGAAAAATGCAGACGGACGGATGGGGATAGCGAGGGACACTTGAATTGTCGGGGGGGAGGGGGGGGAAGATGATGGTTGTAAAGACAAGAGGAGAGACAAGTCAGAAATGTAGAGGGAAGTGTAGCCGGGTTGGAAGCACTTCGGCTTCTCCAAAAGAGAATCCAAAGAGATACAGTAGACTATCTCATAATGCATTGAGTAATTTTGCTACACTTTTGTTACTTGCCATTAGGATTTGGTAGTAATCTCATAATGCATACCAGTATGCATTATGAGATAGTCTACGGTTAGGCCTTCAGGCATCTCAGCCACAGTGATCCTTCCCGAAGCTACGACACCAGCGGCGGATCAGTACTTTAATGCCCGCAATGCTGCAGAATCGTACACATCTCTCAGAACGAGTCACCAAGCTTTTACGATGGTTCTTGACACCCACCATAAGCAGGGACATCATTCCAGTGACGGCGACGACCGTGCATCATGGGTGTATCCACGTGCCCGTTTTCGGAGAACATGTGTCCCTTCATGTATCCTGCATGACGCTCGACGGCTTGCCTCGTAGACGGTTGGTCACCAGACTACCAAGACGCCCGCGAGTAACACCTGTGTACAATAAGCATCAGCTCCCTTGGTAGCCATCAAAGGGTTGACTTGCAGTTGCAGCAGGGTCAACATCACGTGATCTACTGACACCTCGTCGCACTCGTCCACTCGACCTCAACTTGAAAATTACAATCAAAAGACGACAATGGCTTCTGGAACCCAAACATTACGGCTGAGACGCCGAGAGCCCCCAAAGTCCATTCCCTCCCAGCCTGCCAGACACACAGGTATCCTGCAGGACCAACTTCGCAGGTATTGATCATGGCCGTCGCTGTTTCACCATCTAACTCGCTTTCAGGTCTTCCCGGAGACCATGGAACCCAGATTTCTCAACGGCTGTTCGAATACTTTTGCTTGTCCGCGTGGCGGGAGCTATGTACTCTAACATACAAGACTGCGATGAAGGTCAGACTGTTTCCGAGTGATGTATAGCAACCATTGAACTGTACACAGTATTCAACTTCTGGGAGCCCCTGCATTATCTAGATCATGGTCATGGCTTTCAGACATGGGAAGTAACGCCAACTTTCGCAATAAGGAGCTGGGCCTACATCTTGTTCCATCTACCAGCTGCTCGATTGCCCTCCCCGCTTGGGCATGGAAAAGTGAGTCTCTCCATTTCTTGAACCAATCTTGAATTGAGTGTCCTCCAGAGACCTGCTTTCTTCGCAGTGCGGATATTCCTCGCCGTTTTATCTACCCTTTGTGAGGCTAAGCTTTGCCGCACGGTTGTTGAGAAGATTAATGAGAGAGTTGGGCGTTATCTGTTTTTCATGCTGCTCTTCAATGCTGGCATGTGGAATGCCACGGCGGGTAAATGGTTGTTGTTGATTTATGATTCCTCAGCTCACAGCATTGTAGCTTTTTTGCCCTCATCTTTCGCTATGTACGCAACCACCCTTGCGTTTGCATTCTCGTTGGAGCCGTCAAGCACCAAGAGCGCGGGAAGGGCGTTGTGGCCCACTTTGCTATTCGCCGCAGGGGCCATTGTAGGGTGGCCATTTGCATTGGCTCTTTCGTTACCTTTTGTGTTCGAGGAGCTCTTTGTCCTTTCTGGTGACAGGGTGAATCCTGCTGCACGCGGTAGTTGGATGGTCGCCCGCTGGTGGCGTCTTATCGTGGCTGCCCTTGTCGCGGCTCTCATTTTTGTAAGCGTTGTCTGCCAATCTGGGAAACCAACGCTAACGTTTAGGAAAAACAGATTCCTGTGGTTTCTATTGATAGCGTGGCTTACGGAAGGTGGGCAATTGTGCCATGGAATATTGTCCGATACAATATTTTCGGTGGACCTGAACGCGGCCCCGACCTATACGGTACATCCCCTTGGCACTTCTATATCCTAAACCTCCTTCTCAACTTCAACGTCCTTGTCGTACTCGCCTTCGCGTCGCTACCTTCCCTTGCGACTACGTATTATATTGACCGCAAGCGCCTTGGGCTGACGAAACAAGGACCAGATCAGAGCTCGCCACTTACACTACTTGCATTGCGGCTAGCCCCGTTGTACTTGTGGACTGCAATACTAACGGTGCAGGCACACAAAGAGGAGCGCTTTATGTTCCCAGCATACCCTCTGATATGCTTCAACGCGGCGGTTACGGTGTACTTACTCCGCGGATGGATAGAAGTCGCGTATGTCTCTGTTACAAAATCTCCTTTCAAGGTATGGCGTTTTGTATCTGCGTCAGCATCATTTCACTCGTCTCACTGTCAGCATTGATTTGTAGGCCTCCCGGTCAATTATCTTTAGCATGACCACTCTGTCCATCATAGTAGCATCGGGGCTGGTTTCAATTTCTCGCATCCTCGCGTTATGGCACTACTATCATGCACCCCTTTCTATCTTTAGTGGTCTCGAGGCGTTCGAGCTTCCGCGTTTACTTAACGCTACCGGTCTTCTGCCGCCTTTGCCCGCCGGCGTAGAGGAGAGCGATCGACCGAGTATTGACTTGACTCCACTCAAGGAGTTTGATCTGAGGCTATGTCTGGGAAAGGAATGGCATCGTTTCCCAGGACATTACTTGGTCCCCAATGGTGTCTCTGTCGACTTCGTAAAGAGCGACTTCGAAGGGCTGCTTCCTGCTCAGTTCAAGTCCGTTGCTGACACTAAAAATGAGCCGTGGTGGGATAGGGGGGGCTGCAGGATCGCTCCAGCTGGGTTAAACGACCTCAATAAGGAAGTTCATGGCTATTACGTGCGTATCCTCAGACTGGAGCTTTCTCTTGTGCTTAGTCACCACGCAGGTTCCTGTGGAGACATGCGACTACCTTGTAGACCTTGACTTCCCCTGGTATCCTACCTCCTCCCAACACGAGCCGCGATACGCAATGGATGAAAAGACCTGGCAGCGAGTCCTGTGTCTACCTTTCCTCGATGCGTCGCACTCGTCGCTCCTGACAAGGACGCTATGGGTTCCTGGGGCATGGTGGCAGAGCAAAAACGAATTCGGGGACTATTGCTTGCTAAAAAATAGAGAAAGAGTAGACAAAAAGGAACATGACTTCATCGCCCGCACACATGTGAACAAATAATTAAAGGTGTTGATTGTAGACTGTCTTTCGTGCTTAACACCGCCTTCCTTGTTACCAGTGGAGGCTGACAACTGTTCGATTCGTTGGAATACTCTCTGGGCTGACATCCAGCAAGGTAGGTTCCACTTTCGTGCTCCGTATCTTTTACGCTTGTTAAGCATTCCTAATAATCGTGATGGTGTACCCGACGCATATTCGGCTGACCCGTACTTCGTCGGACTTGCGCGTCTTAGCTGCGTCGTTACTTCCTCCATCCCCGATCCTGAAAGCGGATGACTTACTTCTCTCGTCCACCTCGGGGGAGATCCCCATGCTTTTTAACTTAGTAACGACATTCGCCTGCGATTCTTCATTTCCTTTCGATGATGAAATTACAGGAACATGCGACACCGCCGAGGAGTTGATCGAAAGTTTGAGCATCGACACCACGGGAACATTCGGTCCCACGACAAGGCGCCCTGCAGACACAACATCCGACGAATTTTCACTGAACAGTACCGAAAGTCTAATTGGCGAACCAAACTCGGATGAAGTGTTCTTCACTACGGATCTATCGAAGACCTTTGACACAGAGTTGCCAGGTTACTCGTCACGTACATCCCAGGATGTGCCCCGTAATTCTGTATACTCTGCATCCCCGAGCCCCAAACTCCGGTCGATCCTCGGTAGACAATCGGAAGCACCACAGACAGCTTGCTATCCAACCGAAGAGGGCACCGTGACGAACCCAATCGCTCTATCTCCGGCACTCAAAGAGAATGTTGATCACATGGTCACCATTACCACATCCCATTCGTACTCCACGTTGCCCACGCCGCGCTTCGCGCCTCCGTCGCCGTCGCCGTCAGTGGACCTGATCTCGCCTATATTTCCAATCTGGCGACAACAACACCGCCGTCCCCTCGAAAGAGCTGGAGCTGTTCGCCTTCATGGCCGTCCAAGGTCTCCCCGGTCACAAGCTAGTGAAACGGAATCAGAGGTCGTGCATAGCCAGCCTTCCTCTTTCACTGCCAAACATGTAATATCTCCTCGTTGGAAGTTGTCTGACTTGCCATCTGGCTTGTCAGTGCGTTCATGCCCCTCGATTTGTCTCCCTGAAAGCCGAGTGTCCAATTCGACGTACCCTTTTCCAAAGTTCATTGCCCTGCCAGAGGATCTTTCATGGCTGAAGCAAGTAACCATCGACTTGTGGATCGATCAAGAGGGATTCCGCGCAATCAAACCGTCAATGCAATTAATGGGCTACTCACCCCGATCACGTTCATTGCAGCCTTATGGCACTATCGGGGACGCTGGCTTCGACATCACCGCAGGAGTTGCGGAATTCATGCCGATGAGAAGGGAAACATTCGCCTTCCACTATGCAGCTCTTGATGGGCCGCCGACGCTCAGGATGTTGTCTGTGGGAGGTGACGAGTCTCGTGACTACATTTCCAGACAGGTGGCTCTCAGCGTCAAGTCTAACGGAGTGTACACCGCGCTTGGAACGGAAACGTTTATAACGTCGATCCTCAACGGTGAAGCTCAGGGCTTCCGCTCTGAGAACGTAAAACTGCGCTGGAAATTTGACTACCTCGTTGGCGACCGCAAAGTAGATGCCACTGGGAAGACGCTCCCTGGGGAGAAGACATTGACACCCCTAACATTCTCCTGTTCACCCTACCTGCTCCATCCGGTTCAAGGGAAGAAAACTGGATTGATGCATATTATGAAAAAGAATCTCGTACCGAAATTAGGGTCCCAAAAGTTGGAACCGCCTATCTGCCCGCAGAGCCACAGAACCTCACTGCAGCCTCCACGCCAACCGTCAACCTGGGGAAGCAATAGCGCGCATGCCCGGTCTCACTCGGACGCATCCGCTAAGAGAGGGCATTATCTGGTCACAAGATCTCCGCTCGGAATTGGGGCTAGAGGCGGGACCATCCGGGGCACGGATAAAATGCAGTGTACCCGCCGACGAAGAGCGTCCTCTGCGGGAGAACGTAGCCTGCCCATTCCGAGAGAAGAACTTGTGCGTGGTGGACCAGCCACTTTACGACGCGCTCCCATCGGGTTGCACATCATGCCTCCTGCTGAGCTTTCGACGATGATCATTACCGCGGAATAGGATGAGACATTTTTTAGATCTATCCGGTCGATGTGAAATACGTGTGTGCTAGTAGGTTGACCACAACTCGGATCATCCGTATTGCTTTCACAAGGACTTCGATCTTTGCATTTAACTTCTCCCTGCAGCCGCGATCTTTGGATATGGGTGCAAGTAGTACCGTAGTGCATAATATATGGATAGCTCAGTACACCTCCTTGTCGACGCAAACCAGTTACCGCCGGGTTCACGAAGATATCACGTGACTACAAACCCATGGTTTGCTTCTGTGGCCTCAAGCCATACTTCTTGTCCGCGTAAGAAAAGAAAAAAAATGTCTGTCACCCATCTGACTTCGGTATCGCAGCTCAATGGGATACTGTCCGGTTCAGATGATAAGTTGTCAGTAAGTACACATCGGTGATTCACGCAACTCAGCTCACTGCATTCCCGCGTTGCCACACGTGCAGGTCATAGACTTCCACGCAACTTGGTTAGTTCCCTTGCCATAGGAAGTTTGGACGGTATTGACCAAGGCCAACAAGGTGCGGCCCTTGTCATGCCATTGCACCGACATTCGAAGCGTTGGCGAAGCAGTACCCTGGTGTAAACTTTCTGAAGTGCGATGTCGACGCTGCAAGAGACGTTGCAGCTTTGTACAAGGTGTCAGCCATGTAAGGAGTTCCTGCCTACATATGAAGAACCTCGAGCCAAACCTTGCGGAATTCAGGCCAACATTCATTTTCTTGAAGGGCTCCAACCAAGTACACGTGATTCGAGGCGCTGACAGGATGTATGTCTTGTATCCAACAGCGCTCAGCCTACGTATTGAAAATTTGATGATCATAGGGGATTGCAGAATGCCGTCAAACAGTTCACATCGTCATCAGCAGCTACCAGTGCCTTCTCAGGCAAGGGTCACACACTTGGGGGATCTTCGTCACCAGCCCAGCCGGCTAACAACGCGACAGGAAACCCGGCATCCTTCTGGTCGAACTTGGACCCACAAGTCAAGGTTCTTCTGGGCCTATTCGCAGCATATGTATTCTTTTGGTTGATGTAAGATAGAGGGCACATGATGATATTGCTACAATTACATGGATGTCTGCTGCTACATAAATGGAGACCCTAGTACGAACTCCTTCGTTTGATTACTTGGTGGAGGGACATGCTGTTAGAAGTCTATGGCGATGAGCTTAACACCATATTTGTGATAATTGGAATAATTAACGTACTGCCCCAACCCATTGCATGGAACGCTTGGCGTGCTGCTTCTTCCTTCGCCACTTTTTGATTCCTCCCTGTTCCAGTACCTCTGAGCACACCGTTAACTGTCAAGTAAATGAGCAACCGATTGAATGGAGCTGAAGACAGTGGCTCACCGAGGCACTTGACTACCCAGCGAGGTTGATGGGGAGGACCTTCTGCTTCGCTGTCCCAGTTAATCACAAGACCACGCTGGGAGCAAGTCTGGTTGAACAATGACAAAGCATTCACTGGGTGTAGACTCCCAACCGTCCCAGGGGTAGCCGGCATAGATGGCAGGGGAGCGCTTGAAGCGGCAGGCGCCACAGAACTTGAGGTGTAAGGAGGAGGAGAGGAGGAGAGAGTGGCGGTGGCATCATTCATGCTATTTCCTGGTGCAGCAAGAGGTTCGGACTCGGGACACACGAGGCGACTGATCCAATTGATGACTGCAGGTAGTCCTTTCTGCACATATACAGCTCCTACGTAGGAAGTAAAAAGAAGACGAGATTCCTGCGGATCATGAGTGACTTTGCGAACGATAAGACTGATCTTACATCTGGCTGGTCTAGGATAGCTGGGTTCTCTAGGCCTCTGACCCTGGGTTTCAAGCCATACATAGTCAACCATTCGGTGATGTGTTGATCGTCAAGTAATTCATGGCATTTCTCCTATCGGGAGGTATGAGCTTGCGAAGACAACGGGATGTCTGTGGCATACCAACAACTCGGTCGCAGAGAGGAGTGGTCGTTTCTGAAACAAAGTATAGACGATCACCATGTCCAAAACGGACTCGCCCAGCCCAGCGAGGCGTTCTACACCACCATGCTCACTGTTATCAGGAGCCGACATTCTATTTCTATGAGGCTGGCGTACAAAGACATCAAGAATGATATCGCCTTCGATAGTGGGGAGTGGTGGAATGCTGCTCATGATTCGGTTTCAATCCTTCAACCTTGTTCGAGGTAAAACGGAGGACTCGGAGACTGGCAGACAGATTACAATATGAGTACTAAAAGCGCTGGAGGAACACTGCAGGAGGCACGTGTCCGTGCTTAAGTTAAGCACATCATCGATACAGTCGATGAGAGGCTATATGAGGCATACCAGGACTTGAGTTCCCGGCTTTGAACAGTGGAGTACACCGAGTCCACAAGGATGAGGGCAAGGGATAAATCGATAATAAATGAATCTGATTAATTTGGAGGGAACGTTGATCAAGCTTCCCTGTGAAAGTTGACTATGACTGAAACGTCGTACGGGGCATGCTCTGGTGTGCCCCCGTATGCGCTAAGATGATTTTTCGGTCAAAACATATTTGCGCACACCACGCTAGCCCGTTCGACTAGCCGCCAAAAATGCCCGCATATGCGTGCATATGTTCTCTTATGCTGATCATATAACTCACGGAATCTGCTCAGATATGCGAGAAAATGTTTTATTATGCTATGCTCGGATATGATGAGGTATGCTGGCACGACAATGTACACTATAATAATGGCATGCACGGTATCGCTCCAGCGAATACGCATCGAAACAAGGACAAAACAGGTTCAATCCAGTGGGAGGCAGAGGAGGGGGTGGCCGAAGGGCCGAACAAAATGCTGATGGGATGTCTGAACGTCCTTATACTGAGCGGCTTGAAGAGTGCAAACGAGAAGGGATGAGTCGAAAATTGCAGCGAGCAAGCACGGTCAGCGAGTGCAAAGTGCTGGTGTAAATGAGCTTGAAGTAAACGACAGCGAGGACGGAAGAAGGCGTTGGGTGCTTGCAGGACTCTATGAGAAAATGAGGAGACAATGAAGTTAATGCAGAATTCTGATGGGAATAAGGTTGAAACAAACAAGAGTGACAGCGGGATTGCACAGCAGACACAGGTAATGAAAGCAACAAAAGCAGGTGTGGGTCATGCGTGGACACGGAACAAGTAAGAAGGCACGAGGAAGGGAGAAGGGGGAGCGTATGAGACTAGTGCATCTTCCCATCGGCGACGGCCTTGTCCGCCCAAGCTTTTTTAGTAGGCTGTAGATAGCGTCAGTCTCGCAACCTGGTGGCCATTTCCAGCCCATGGACCCATTGGAGGAATACTGTAGGCGACTCGGCATTCTACCTGAGCCAATGGGTTAGGTTGGTCGCTATTCGGCAAATGTGCCTACAGAATAGTCTTTAATAGATTAACCTTTCCATTAACATATCTGTGATCAGCACTCATGTAATTGTTGTCAGCCAGAGCTCATATAAACAGTATCATCTCTGGTATCGCTATTTGACGAATTGCAATGCTTTAGACATCTACATATTTACGAACAAAAACAAGTATTTACTCTTCATAAAGCCGAGACAATGAATCTATCAGTCCTAGAGTGTCCTGTAAATAGTTCTGTTGCTCCATGGCATCATCCAACCTCGCCTTCAAATGCTGCAACTCCATTAGCAGACAAGGGTACTATGACTCCATTAGATAATTCAGGTGAAGCTTAGAGAAAAAAGAACTTACTTTGATGGACATTAGTCTCGTCTGCAGCGATAGCCCAGGATCCAGCTGTCATCTGCATCAGAGACTGAACCTTGAGGTACAAAGCCCAAGGATCAGCCGGTTGCACACTTGATAACAAAGCCAAAGGTGCCTGGGTAGCTGGCACAATAAAGCAAGAACTGCTCACAGAAGATTCACCTTCGTGCTCTGAGAACACAAGCAGTGCTCAACGGCAATTTGAGCCCATGTAGTGCTTTGGTACCATAGTATACAGACAGCTGAGGTTGACAAATAGCCATGGCTCATGGGCCAGCCAATCATTGGCTGACCTTCGAGTTGCACTCGTAGGGCATGGATGGGCCAAGATGTAATAGAAATCCCATGTGATATGAGTTGGCTGAGGGGTTATTTTAGTAAGGGTATTTTGAGTGATGGGTGGGTCAATATGTGGTGGTTCTGTGTGATATGAGTAGGCTGAGAGGTGGGTGACCCAT
>MU127424.1:1364635-1379185 GCA_014904945.1 Gyrodon lividus
CAGCAGCTGAGGTGAGTTCATATCTACTTAGTTTTTATTCCTAGCTAATGTACTGTAGCTTTGGGCAACTCCTGCCCTCTTCTAGATTCTGTCAGAAAGATTCCCTATGGAGCAGGAAGAGGAGATGTCAGACCCAACCCTTCTATTAGACCAGACTGGGGTAATCCTGGCATGGTATCTCCTGGGGTACTATCCAAAGAGTTTCAGGTGAGCTCCCCAAGTTAAATTTCCATACATGCCTCATTGATGACTTTGGTTGGTGGGACTGTTCCCAAAACCTGGAATTGCTATTCCCAGATTTATCAAGCTCCAAAAAGGTAGTTGACTCCAGACACAGACTTGGATGCTCACTCTATCAATTACAGGCCAAGGTTTTTTGTTCCGAGGTAGTTGGCCTAACAAGTGACGGAGTAAGTACTCTGTCTCAAGTATCAAATACTAGACTTTATTAAACCAACCTAACGAGTGACTGAGTAAGTACTAAAGAACTATCAGTAAATAAAAGGAGTGTATAGCTAAATAATGTCTCACCTCAGTCTCGAGTATCAAATACTAGACTGAGGTGCATAGAAGAAAAAGACCGCACAAGTGGTTGACGTGATTACCTAATCCATCCTCGATGTACTCTATGTATCACCAATTTACAACAAGGTTCACAACAGGTAAGTAACATCGTCTAGATCGTGTGCTGTGCATGTCTCACATCACACAGCTTCCTCTGCTCTCCAGCCAAGCAGACTGGCTCCGAGTTGCAGATCTGCGGAGGTGTGCAGCACTCGCGAAGACCGTCACCCTCAAGGTTAAGTCCTCGGACACCATTGTCAATGTCAAGGCCGAGATACAGGACAAGATGAGCATTCTGCCTGACAAACACCACCCCCCAGATCTCTTTGTTGGTAAGCAGCTCGAGGACGGTCGGACGCTCCCTGACTATGACTATGATGACATTCAGAAGGGGTTGATCCTTCCCCTCGGTATGTCGCCGTCTGTTGAGTCTGTGCAAGCTCACGCGTCAGCCTACCATACTATTCCTTATCTAATTCTTCGCCGCCCGCACGCACCTCATCACCAGCGGGGGGGAGGCTCTGTACCTTAGCCACAGGCTTGTTTGCTGCTTTAATCTCTCGCCTGATGTACCTTATGTCGTCCGTAGTCCGTTCACGTCTCGTTCTCGCTAATCAAGTGATCCGTTCGTGTTCGTTTGCGTTTGCCCGTCTTTCTTTCGTTCTCCCTTCGTTCGAGTGTGCTCGAGCCGTCGTCGCCCTCCCTCTCGGATTCCCCCGGGATTCCTCAGATCTAGCTGACTCAGCAGCCCTCACGGACGCGACCACACAGCCACGGGTAAATTTCTCGAACTAAGTATGCTCCATTTTCTGTGCTCATAAAAAGTAAATGAACCCGACCCGGATTGAACGGATGACCTTGTGGATATTCAATCACATAACCAGGAGTGCACTGGAATCACACGCGCTACCACTGCGCCACGGGTTCATTATTTAACATTGAGCCGATCAATGGTTGTAGTATGTTGAGAGTATCCAGTGACTTAAAAAGGAAACACATCTTGCTGGAATATCAATGACAGTCTACTTGCATAGCAAAGGACAGCACATGTAGATTGCCACATGTTCCTCAGCCCAGGTGGCAAGACATGACAAGAAGCAGAGATTACGGTATGTGAATAGGAGTTCAATTGTGGCTTTGACAAGGACTCACAGATTCAAATTTATGCACATTCATGCAGTATTATTTGATGTACTTGACCCCACTGACACCCAACCATATATACCTGGTATGCATCTGATCCGAATAACCAATCTGTCTAAATCCAAATACTAGTAATAGCCTCTAACTTAATGCAAGAGTAGACATCTCTTTTTACCCTTTCAAGGCTACGACCATCCCTTGATCACGAGGTCCTTGTAGAGACTCAGGATGATGTCATTGGCAGTCAGGGTAATGATCCTGTGTGGTCTACTGTCAGCAGAAACTAAACATCTACGAAATGACTTACGTGTGCGGAGCAATCCTAAGGAAATGTGCCGTCGAACCTGTTCCATGAACAATCAGCTACCGCAAGAGCCTACAACTCGAGCTACTTGCCTTTATACCACCCAAACACTCCTTCTGCCTTGAAAGTCTTCCAGAGACAGTCAATAGGGTTCTTATACAATGTACCCTTTAAGCGACCGTCAGGTAACCGTACTGTTGGTTGGTTGTACACTCGTGTGAGGGCCTAATGGATGTCAGCAGGAAACACGTCTGGAGGGCCCAGCGCACTTACGGTGTCTGCTGGTTGCATCACGATGCACTGCCGATGAAGTCAAACAATCTAGGTAGTTGGTATGTGGCGCTGTCAACATACCACACAAGCACCCGATATTGAGCTACTGGCCAAATATGTCCAGACGTTGTCGGCAGGTAGGATCCCGTGCGTGACGAGCTGGTTCTTAGTCCAGTTGTACGTCGGTAGTTGTACAGAAGAGCCCATTGCAGTTCGGAGAATGGCAGCGTCTATACCACGGACGAGACCTCGGAATCCCTCCGCTTTAAATATCGTCGAGAGAGCATTGAAAGAACTTTTGTAGTGATGTTGTGTGCCGACTGGCAGTGTTGGGGAATACGCCTTCACAAATTCAGTATATCATCCCATATATTAGTTTAGGACTGCTGACCTGCATGCGAGCCTTGATGAGGAATAATGGGTTTCCAAGGGCCGCCCCGACTGCACCGCTAGCTGCACCTGCTGCTATGGATGTGAGAGGGATATGTTCGGTCACAGGCCTGCCTATAACGCGATTTATCGACCTGCGGAAGGGTTCATAGAATCCTGATGAATGTGTTCAGCGTGAGGAACCCCTCGTAACAGCGCGTGACCCACCTAGACGCGATCCGTTGAGGAGAATCTAGAGGCACAGTCATTGGAGATGAATTGAAATAGACAAAATATTTCTTGCCTGATAAGCATACTAACGGAGGCATCAGAAGGAAAGCCCAGTAATAAGCGGCATACGTACCGCTGGACTGAGACCTCTTTGCAGACCACGAATGCCTTCGTTTCTCCACGTCTTTGCAAACACGTCAAGGGGGTTTTTATAGACCTTTTGACCACCGCCCTTTGCGAGCTCGCCTTGAAGTTGCATACGCGTCTTTGCGACTTCCGCGGGATTGGACACAGTCACCTGAGCCTTTGCATGAGGAAACGAGTCCCTTGAAGAGAAAAAGTCGCCACTAGCTCACCGCAATGCATGCTGCCAGACCACCACAGAGAAAACCTTCTGCAGTGGAGAGAGATCGCAATGGGGGTTGCATGGAGGACATGGTAATTAGCAGGCAGTCAGCTAGGCGGCTGGGCAGCGAGGATTATGTATGTATTGGGTGAGTGACTGAAGTTGAAGCGAACTGCTCGGATGTTCTGGGCCCGGACTTACATATATACTGGCGTTACTTAAATAGGTTTTGATCAGTATCCCTTCGTTGTTCCTACAAGTAGCATCTACAAATTTCTGCTGGGTACTCACTTTGTGCAAAGTCCGTTTAAGCTACACCGTATCCAACGTAGTATGTACTACTAGCTTTTCGTAGTTTTGAGCGAGTTTTTGTAGTAGAGGCGACTATGAATATTTGAATTCCCACGGAGCTTTACTCAAGAGTACTATCGCAGACCACATAGTTGGACACCCTCATAGTTGGACAGTCACACAAGGTCACAGAAAGTAATGCTTTGTCATGGCTAACATATTGACACCCCGCTCGGCATTGGGTCGGCACAATGTTTCAGTGTGACGAAGCAAGACAGAAATAAAGACGGAAATCAATGCATTGTTCATGGTAATGAATTTGCACTCCGCTTCGGCCGCTCTCGGCACTGCAGTCACTCCGTTTTTTCTATCTCGATGAAAAATCCATGAAATCATTTAGTTCAACTTCGTAGAGTATTGTGATACAGAATAGATGAGATGTCTTCAAACAGTAAATAAATTGTGAGTGGAATTATGATGTTGTGCAGACTGTCCAACTATGAGGGTGTCCAACTATGTGGTCTGCGATAGTAGTGTTTGATCAGGTCACGGTAGTGCTACCTTCTGGCAGTGCTCACTGCTACTACTAGTACTACTCCCCGTCAGTACTAAAGACAGGACATGTCATGACGACTCTAGCGATCATGCAGCGCCCCAATTTACGCTATGAGGGAGGTCCTGTGATCAGCACTCGGACGGTACTCGTCGTCGGTGTTCTTGCCGTGTCTCTGCCAGCGGTCATCCGTGTCGTTTCGTCTCCGGTCACCCTTCTGATCCTCGCGCCGTTTTTCATCATCCTGGTCGCAGTCTCGTGTCTCCTCTCCAGTATTTCGTTTGCATATGCTCTCGATTCAAAGGTACTTGCACGCAGCAACCCGCTGACCCGTGCAGCTCGTCCACTTGCCTTCTCTACGCCTGCCGCGTGGCAGGCTGTTCTCATCCGCTCACAATGGTCACATAAATCTCCCCAGTCTCTGCCTTCATTGTGTCCAAACATGCCCGTAGCTTCCTCCGCCCTTAATGAAATTATGATCTTCTTAGTTCGTGATTTCGTTTTATCTTGGTACAAGGATATCTCGTCTTCTCCTTCGTTTCCGACTGCTGTTTCAACAACTCTTCATGCTACACTTGAACAATTCCTGCAACGCGCGGCGACTATTGATTTTCCTTCCCTGCTTGTCAAGCGCATACTACCCAAGGTCACCTCGCATGTTGAACAATTCCGTCAATCCGAGGTCGCTCTCCGCGGTGCGGCCCTGGAACGGCACCTCACCCAGTCGGAAGAGCTCGACATGCTTTTGGCTAGCAGATATGCTGGAAAGGGGGGAAGGTTGCATCCAGCTGTAGACAATCTTTCATCCACGTTCACGAAACAAAATGAGGAGATGCACCTCAGGGCGATAGTAGACCGAATCCTCCCTCAAATCCTTCCCGAAAAAGAGGCTCAAAGCAAGACGCTCAGAATAGTTATTCGAGAGATCATAGCTTGCGCCGTATTTTACCCCATTATGGATATGGTCACAGATCCGGACTTCTGGAATCGCACAATTGAGCAGGTGGTGAGTGTCGAGTGTGATCGAGGTTGATCGCCTTCTGAATCTAAAATACAGGCTGGAGCTGCGATTCATCAGCAGTATGTCCCGTCTTCCGAGTAAAGTGAAGCTCCTTTAACTCAGTCCTTTGCAGAAAGCTTATATCCAAAGTACGAAATGTTCTTGAAGCCCAATCTCCTCGACATCATCACCGCGTCTCCTCAACGGTCACTCCTGGAGGAGATACAATCACCATTCGTACTGATGTTCGCCAGTTCGAATCTTTCCTTCGAAGTATCAATCGCTGTTCTTCTCTATTAGACGCGCGTCGCCTCAAGAATGATGTCATGGGCGAAATTCGCAGGACAAGGTTGTTGCTAGGTAAATTGTCATCACATCCGTGTAAAGCCAAGTAACTGAAGTGTAAGTAGCAAATCACGAGAAAGAGGATTGGATCGACGGGGAGAGGACCGAGGACGTCGTGGCCTTTCTGGACAGATTATACACCGCAAAGCGCACGGTCGAGCAGCGAATTGCTGTCCTTGGCGGTGGGCAGGATCTGGTCGGCATGGTCTACTCGGTCGCACGATGAATGTTTATTGATGCTGGCTGTCCATCCGATGCAGATGACTGTCTCCCCTGAAATCAGTGCGAGACCCGGAGTCCCATTCCGAGATGTTCTTAGCACTCCGACGTCCCTCTCATACTTCATGGAGTTTATGGACCGCCGCCATCGTTCGTTGCTTGTGCAATTCTGGCTCACTGTTGAAAGCTTCAAGAATCCTTTGGAATCGGTAGACTCCAACTCTGGGGACGAGGACGACCCAATTCAGGATCCCTCCAATTCGACCACCTTAAGGGAAGATATCTGTATGATCAACGACTTATATTTCACCGCCACTCCCCCTCACCCTTCCCTATCCTCAATCTCAGGGAAGTATATCGATGACATTCGAAATTATGCCTCCAATGAAGTCACACCCAGCATCGTCGAGAACAAGAAAGTTCGCCGGAGTGTCATGCTATCTCAGAGGGAGGTGGAACAAGAAATGGAAGGAGATTTCGAAGATTTCCAGAAATCAGAGCTGTGGTTCCGAGTGACTGAAGACGCCTCATCGGGAAATACTAGGACAATTGGGCCATCAACGTCGATGGACAAGCCACATGTACGGTTTACCTCACCACCTGCAGTGTCCCATAAATCTGGAACACAGTCACTGTCGAGATCTCAAATGCCGCGTTCCGAGTCGTTACCTTCTCTCGTATTCGCCCTACATTCTTCAGAACATCCCCGCCCCGGCTTCCGAGGTCCAACGATCACCCAGCCACATACTGCATCTCGTAGCTACATCGACGTTCTCATGGCCCCTTTGCCGGATACATCTTCAGAGACTTCGCGAGCACCGCTTTTTGATGACCCGGATGATGGGAAACTTGCTATGGATGAATCTGAGCGGATGGAGGCTATCCAGGCCGCGCTGACCGACATCATCGCCACGGATCAGCACTCTCAACAACAACCTCGTAATCGTGACGAAGACGAGGTAGATCGCCTCAGCTCTTCCAACTTCGGCAGCAGAAAGCGGCACGGGATGTTTGGAGACGAGGAAGACGATGCAAATGCTGATGAAGAGAACGAGGAAGAGGACGAGTCGGAGAGCACTCATACTACTGGACAGGGATCGTTTCAACTGGCAGGGCCTGGTGACCTTCAGCTCTCGTGTGAAATCATCCGTCTTGGCGAGAAAATATCGAAGCTGGAGGCCCATGCAGCTATGCTCGATACTCTCATCAAGAAAGCAGAACTGACGGGCGACACCCAAGAACTCCGTCTCCTTCAGAAAGCAAAGTCTTCGATGACCCGTGAGCTCAGGGAGCTGCATTTCCAAAAGACTCAGTACGAGCAACAAGAGTCTGCTAATCGCCTCGTCCCACATAGAACGAAGGTTTCGATTGTCAATTCGACCGTCGGAGAAGAGGAAGGGAAATCTGTTGTGCGATACCTCATTGAGGTGCAACAACTCGCTCCCGATGGAACCTTCGCGTCTGGTTGGGTCATCGCTCGGCGGTACAACGAGTTTTTGCGAATGCATAACAAGCTTCGCGAGGCTTACTCTCCAGTACGCGGACTTGATTTTCCTGGGAAACGGCTTGTGACTTCGCTGTCTGGGAGCTTTGTTGACACCAGGAGGCAAGCGCTGGAGAAATACCTGCAGGTCAGTGCCAGTAGTCGTTTGCAACTGGTATCAGCATTGAACTTTGAACAGAACCTGATTGCCATTCCCGTGGTGTGCGAAAGCAACGAACTTCGAGTGTTTCTGTCCCGAGACTCGCCTTTTATCGCTTCTGAGATCAAGGACGACGCTAAAGGCCAGAACGGGTTTTCGGGACGAAACCTCGTGCAGACAATGTATCGCTCTGTTACAGAAAGCATCGACGACATGTTCTTTGGTCCATCCATGCTGGATGTGATGATCCAGCGTCTTACTCGACAAGCCGCCGAGTTCTCTGGAATTGTTGGCTCAGCGGTGAACGACGAGGAGCTTGTTGCTCAAGCGATCAAGGCATTTGGAAAGGTGACCTCTCTAGACAATCTCATGCAGATGCCAGGAGACCTCAAACCACTGGACGGAGAGACGAGCACCTCTACTTTCTCTGCTCCTATCTGCGATCTAGTCCTCGCTATCTTTGAACTGCACAAGAAAAACAACTGGCTTCGCCGGCAGGCCATCGTAATCATTCTTCAGCAAGTGTTTGGTGACACTATTGAACGGTCAGTGGTTAGACTTGACCAGACTGACAGGGATTCACAAGGCTGTTCCCAGGAAAATACGGCAGAGCATGAAATCCTTATTTGAGGAAAGCCGCATTCTTCCTGTGCTGACCATGTTCCGGGATAATTTATGGCCTAGAGGCAAGTTAAGACCGCCCTCCCAGCCCCGCACTGCGGAAGAGAAGCGTCGTAGCCGAGATGAGGCCAATCGCAAGCTTTCGGCCCTTGTCCCAGGTTGGACCAGTCCTCCTCGTCAAGCACTCGACTCGAACTGACCATGAACTCATTGCAGATCTTGCTGCTAACATGATAGGTCGTTCCAATGCCCGTCGTGGGGCGCGACGTATATTTGCAGTACTGCAGAATCGGCGTCTGAACCAACACATCGCCTATACCATTGTTGACGAAGTGAGTTGACCTTGCCCGTGACCTTTTCCATCAATTGATATCTAACGGACAGCTTATCGTTGCTATTTTCCCCGAGAAATCACCCGCCTTGCTTTGAGGGATTGTCCGAGTTCCCAGAGGAAGAGGATATATGCCTACAATCTCGTTCTTTCCCCCGTCATCCATCGGTGCCCATCGTTCACGTATCATATATCATCACCCGCAATATTTTGATCAGATGTTTCACCACCTGATAAGCTCGTGCCTATTAGATCCACTTGCATTAGCGAGCCAGATTCCGCCAAGGGTGCTCCACCCCCGATGACCTTTTTCTGAGATTTTTGCCGGAAGGTGACCGCTGTCGCACTTGGGTCGTCATAACTGACAGAAAGCCAGACATCCATATCAGCCACTACGCAACGGGATTCTTTGGACGACCATACATTTTAATGGCATGGAGCAGGAAGCCTCCTGAACCAGACGTATTCATCGTTGGGTGCGTTCGGCCGGGGAGAACCTGGTAGCAACGTAACCATGATTCAGTTACAGAAGGCGCGAGATAATGTGGCATTGGGCGCATTTTTGCCTGCAGATCCGTCAAAGGCTACGAGCAAATAAATGAATAGGTCTGAGTAGTAAGGGGGTACGAACCTGGAGGAACACACTTTGCACGACGATTGAAGCTGATCCTGCTAGATAGGGTGACAACATCTCTACAATCTCGAATGGCTCGTATTCACTGGCGACGAGGAGTCCATCGAATTCCCCAGCAAACAGCTCCTGTCTTGTGTTCATTAGCATATCTGAAGCAGACTTGCGCTTGTCAAGTCGTAGACGCTGACGTTCGGAACGTATACGGCCTGATGGGGGGTCCAGTGGGGCTAATACTGTGAAGAGGGGCAATGAGGCCCTGTCATAGAACGAGCGTGGATATGCATACACGGGGTGTAGTCTTCCTGGGCAGTTGCCCAATTGAGGGTTGACAACACTCGCGTCAGAATCTCCTTCTCGTAGTTCATAAAAGTCAGCACTGGGTATGCTGGGGGAGAATCAGCGTCGTTTATTGATATTATTCGACCTTCGCCTGGTAATGTATTAGCGTTCCCCGAATTATCCCACACGTGAGGTTTACTTGCATCCAACCCTGTCGAGGGCAGCAGAAACCAGCAATCCGGAAGCATCATCGACAACGATGTACCTCCCGCCTGGACGTACGTTGGCCAAATTCAGCATCTGAGAGAGTGAATCGGGGCGGATATCCCGTATTCTGTTTTGATCCTTTTTGAACCAATAATCACAAATATTATATATTGTGGGCTCGATGGTCTCAAAGCTCTTGGAGTACCTGCGACGGAACGTCGTTGTCAAATTTGACCACCCCGGCAGCATCACTCACTTTGCCTCCTTCCGTTTCCTGTACTTGTCCTTGCTGTATTCTGTTTTTAGAGAATAATTTGCGTGTTGCTCGATTTGAGCTTTGATAATGTCCTGGATGTGAGGCTCAGCTCAAAAGGTCTGATACGATGCGTAACATGAACGTACTGAAGCATGGACGCCAGAGTTCTTAAGTGCTTCAATTTCTTCCAGAGTCAGGGGCTGAACAAACTGTCCATCGTTAATTAACTGGTTGGTTGCATCCGTTTCCTCTGCCATAGAACGGTCAGAGCTATGTATTAATTTATGAAAGTGCTTCACGTACCAATGTCCTCCATCGTCCGAGGAGGTAATTGTTTGAGTTTCTTTTCATGTATTTCGTAGGCAAACCCATACGGTTGCCCGGTAAGCTCATGGGCAAAGAACGAGCCTACTCTACCCAGAGATATGATCCTTCACGGATTTCAAAACATAAATGAAGAGGGACAAGAAAGTAGGGCTTACGAGTCTTTGTCCACTTTGATACTACGCACTTCACCATTGGGTAATCGGAACAGAACCATGTGTCCAAAGCTGATAGTATCATTCCTACCGCCGTGTCCAGATACCGAGGTGCTCTTGCGAGCACTCATATTGACGAGCAGAGGCGACGGCTAAATACTGCAAATAAAGTGATGAACGTCAGTCCCAACTGCTGAACAATAGCCGACCCGATGCCGCTGAACGGAGATGCATGACTTCAATTTCAGTCCGAAGACCTAGCGTGGACATCCACCACGACCACCATGACTTCAAATCCAGAATCCACGAAAAGCATCGGAGAGACAGACAGACGAATGGATGCTCTACTCAACAAGTCCAAGAACCCGTCCTCACTGCTGCCAGACGAGTTGTCCTATCTAGTGACAGCTTTCGTACCCTCCCAAGTCCCTACTTTGCGCTCGAAAGCATATCTCATACTGTCCGCATTTTGCCAGGGCGTGCGCATATCCAGATCTTCGGGGAGAAATCAGGATGGTGGAGAGGAACCAGACTCTGGCACCCTCGCTTTGTCGCAGTTTTTCCAACCCCTCATCGCAAGCAATCTGTCCGAGACGCACGAAGATGGTACGCTTGCGGGCATCACGTTTCACTGTGCACTCTTCCAGGTTGATTGGCAATCGGCAACACAAATTTTCAAGGAAGATGGCTTCGTCGAACTCCTAGCCACTCTTGAAATGTGTACTTCTCTGGTGGTGTCACTTGCACTTGCCCGCTTATATGCACAGGCCAGCAGCCACAAGGCATGTCGGTCGCTTTTTCCCGACTCGTCTATTACCTGGCTTCGGGTGAAGTCTTCTCAAACTGCCGACGATGCCTTGCGTGCAGTCGCAGTTGTCGCGCTGGTCAAGCTGTCCCATGGATTCGCAAGCGATGCTGCTGCTGGTGGCACCACCTCTTCGGGTAGCGTGGGATGCCAAGACCTCGCTTATGCAGCCCGATTGAAGGAGCTCGTCATGAGCAACAAAGGCGCGCTTACCATTCTTAACGAAGCTGTGGAAGGTCTGGCATATCTCAGCGTCAATCCATTTGTAAAGAAGGATTTGGCGAATACCACGTTCTTAAAACCACTCTTCTCGTTCGTTCCAAAACGCAAGGCCGCAGCAGACGTGACGAATAATTCCACCCTTATATATGGAATTCTCCTCATCATTTCCAACATTTGCGCTCATAAGCCCCGCCTTAGTCAGGAGCAGCAGCAGATTGCAAAGCTACGGCGGGTAGCAGAGAGCGGAAAACAAACAGAGAAGAAGGGTGTCGAAGAACATTCCGATCCTTTGGAATCCGAACGCGAAGTCCAGTGCAGGTGTCGCATAGCTATCAGCAGCGGAACACTGGACGTATTGGCAACCGCAGCTGGTTTGGAGAGTCAGGGAATGCGAACGGTCATCGGTCAGATACTTCTGAGCCTCGCAGAGAACAAAGAAAATAGGGGGGAGGTGCTGAAAGGTGGAGGCGCAAAGACTTTGATTCGTATCATCCAATCATTCGCGCCATCCTCCCCGGAACCACCCACTCAAGAAATCCTCCCTGCTATTCAAGCCCTCGCAAAGCTTGCCATTACCGCATCACCGATCCAAGTTTTTGGCCCCAATGAGGGCAATACCCTAGATGCAATCCGTCCCCTCTCACAGATGCTTCATCACCCATCGGCGAACATGCTCCAACAGTTTGAAGCTATAATGGCGTTGACGAATCTGGCGTCCCATGGCACAACTTGCGCTGCTCGCATTGCAAATACTCCTCATCTTCTTGATAAGGTCGAGCTTCTGATGTTGGAAGACCACACCCTCATCCGCAGAGCTTCAACTGAGTTGATCTGCAACCTCATCTCCGGGTCAGAGAATGTCTTCGAAAGATATGGTGGAGGTCATGAAACCTCCGGGCAGAAGACGCGAGGCCAGCTGTCCAAATCGAAGATCCAAGTTCTGCTTGCAATGTCGGATGTGGAGGATGTGCCTACGCGCCTCGCAGCGTCAGGGGCTTTGGCAACGCTCACGAATTCCCCGACAGCCTGTAGTGCGATCTTCGAACTTCAGATAGAACATCACAAAGCGCTCCTTGTCCTTGTGCGGCTCATCGACCCTAGTATCCATGATGGCGATGGTGTCACCGAGGGGGAGAGCTCAGAGCTCAACCCTGACCCAGGGCTCGTGCATCGAGGTGTCGTTTGCATTCGTAATATATTCTTGAATCTCCAGCATTCACCACCTCGTGTGCTCATCGAGGAGGTCAAGGAGGCAGGGTTGTTTGAGGTGTTTGAGAAGCTGCTGCAAGGGGAGCTAGGGTCATTCTCAGAGGCGGTTCTCCGCCCTGCAGCAGAGATTGGTACAAAGCTTGTGGAGTTGTCCAGCAGCGATCAATGACATCTTTGTTGACGGTCGATAGCTTACTTATTCTTGTTCCCTAGCAGAGTACATAATGTCTAAACAAAAACTTTTGTTTTGCATTGCAACACAGAATTACTACTCATAGTCCGAAATGTACAGTTATGCACTGACACTTCAGACACCTAACTGACTAGCTCATGACGACACAAATTGAATTGTCAAGATCGGTTTGTAGGATCTATGAGGGTACACCAAATTATGTAGAATACAGACACCAACATATAATAATGCAGTAAGATATAAGCTCAGTGTAGTAGTCGGTAGTGACTATATTCACCTGTAGTAAGATATAAGCTACGGAGTATTAGCAGTGTAAGTAAACGAGAGTAACGATGGTCTTACCTCAGTGTACTAGGCAGTAGTCACTGAGGTAGCTGGGTATGAACAAGTGAAAGTACTGGAGGCAACTGCAGGGAGGTGCATTATGGGTACCTGTCAAGTCCGGAGCGCGCGGAAGTGGCGGAGTTTGGTGGGAATCCCTGAGGGGGGTTGGAGGTGTAAGGAACTTCAGCTTCAGCTTATGTGCTGTGCCCCTGTACAAGTTCTGTTCCTTGATTTCAGAGCGGAGGATCAGAGATCAATCCTAAGGTCAACTTAAGGACTGAGGAGGTTCAGAGTGAAGCGGGTCAGGAAAGAACAGGATTTAGTTGATATTCGAACTAAGGAAATATCGTAGAGTACAAGTGGGTTTATATACTAAAGAGTCCGAAAGATATAAAGATGTTAAAGTATGTCGGACAAATCGGAGTTTTGGATTTCCGAAAGAAAGTAAGGAATGAGTCAGAATGGCATCAGAATGGGAGAATAATGACTGAAGGCAATGGCGCAATAATTGCAAGGCAAGGGGAAAGGGAATTATCAATAGGAACTGTAAATGTCAAGAAGTGTCAAAGGAAAGTGACATATGTCAAGAGATAGCTGAGATAGGAATATGAAAGTCCAGGATGGGAATGCGGAAGTCCGGGACGGGAATGCGGAAAGTCCAGGATGGGAATGTGAAAGTCCAGGACGGGAAGTACGGGGTTCAGAATGTCAGATGAAAGAGAAATCTTCTAAGGTAAAGTCCGAGGCGTGGGATTTGGGATTTGATCATAAGGGTTCGGAATTGGGCTGGATGGGTTAGGGAAGTTTCGGGATGTGACAGTACCTGTGACTCCGAGTTAGCAACCAGACCCCTGTTATATGTTGTGGTTGCTATTTTCAGCAGCCCAATGGCCAGTGCTGGCATTAAAGTGGGTGATTTAGCAGCTCAGGATGGAGGGAGGCTCTGGAGAGCAGCCTGACTGCTGACCAGCATTAGCAAACTAGCCCTCAGCTGGACAGGCTGGACAGGGGTAGGCAGGGGTCCTAGGCTGACAGATACCCCCAGCAAGGTACCTAACTGGCTAGCTCTGGACAGTATTGCACAGGTCTGTTCCAGACTGTTGGGGACACCATTGTACACTCACAAAATGATACAGAAAAAAATTCAATTTCAAATCTAATAATATATCATCTATTATACAGGACTGCTGGGTGAACAAGATGAATGTAGCTGAAAACACATGGGCAAGGTTAAAAATGTGTGGGCGTGTTGGGAATGTGGGGTCAAAAACATGTGGGCTTGTTGGGAGGTGAGCCTTTTTGACAGAATCTAGAAGAGGGCAGGAGTTGCCCAAAGCTACAGTACATTAGCTAGGAATAAAAACTAAGTAGATATGAACTCACCTCAGCCGCTGTCTAGATGGATGGAAACGACTGAGGTGCTGATAGACTAAAGAGAAATATATATACTATGGGCGGAGGTATACTCATATTATGTTACCTGGAATGAACCTGAGGGAAGAATATAAAGTGTAGTAATAGATGCAGTAAATGGAAAGTTAAAAAGGCTAAGTGAACATAAGGGTTGTGTGGTCATAGTTCCGGTGCTTCCGCTTCCGGAAGGAGCGCGAGAATTTCGGAAGCAGTCTCGGAACATAGTGGTTCCGAGGTGATTCCAGCTGGAAACATTTGAACTTATGTTGATGTGGTTCCGAGGCCAGAAGGCCAGA
>MU127424.1:1388887-1533070 GCA_014904945.1 Gyrodon lividus
GACTTAAGCAAGCCGGGCAGACTTGGAACAAGACACTAGAAACTCGGAGAACTTGGATTTGCTCACCTCAATGCAGAGACGTGCCTTTATGTCTTCCGGAAGGATGGGCAAGTTTGTTTCCTAGTTGTGTATGTGGACAACCTACTCCTAGCAGCTTCTTCCAGACAGTTCATGAACTCTATTAAAACCAAACTCTCAGTGGCCTTCAAAATGCACGATCTTAGAGAAGCAAAATACATCCTTGGAATTGAAATCAACCAGGACTAGAAGCTCCTGAGTATCTCCTTGTCACAATGCCAATACTCCTGCACCATCATAGACCATGTCAGAATGACCACATGCAAACCCATCTGGACTCCAATGGCACATAACTTACAACTCTCCACTGCAGATCCAGAAAATGATCAAATCCTTCCAGAGATGGTCATTGAAGGCCAGAAAGTCTCCTATCTCACAGTCATTGGCTCATTGATGCTCGGAACACGTCCTGACATTGCATATGCAGTTGGAACACTCAGCCATTTCAGTGCTGCACCAAAAAGGATGCACTGGGAAGCAGTGAAACACGTATTCCAGTACATCCAAGCCACCGAGGACATGGAACTCCGCTTTGATGGCTCTGAGGTATCAATGGACATGGACTTTCAGGGGTACCCTGATGCAGGTTGGTCTCAGGACCCAGACAACTCCCACTCCACCTCCGGATTCCTTTTCGTGAAGCTATCTCCTGGTCAAGCAAACAGCAGAGCATGGTCACACTTTCCACCACGGAGTCGGAGTACATCGGACTCAGTCTTGCTGGACAACATCTGGCATGGCTTCGGAGCTTCTTTGAAGAGATCAGACACCCACAAAAGGGACCAACTGTCCTCCACTGCGACAACCAGGCCACTATCATCCTAAGCTGTGATCCTCCATTCCAGGCATGAACTAAACACATCCAGCGGAAGTACCACTTTGTCTGAGACAACCTTGTTGGAAAGGGAGAAGCCATCATCCACTACATTCCCACAGATGACATGGTAGCAGACATCCTTACAAAACCTCTCATTTGTGAACAACACTGGAAATTGTGTGAGGTATGGAACTACAAATACACTCAAGTGGGAATGACAAAATACAGTGAACTCTGGAATGTCAGAGTCTGCACCTCCACATGTCCGAAATGCTGGAATTCCTACCCCCACTCCGCTACCAGGCGAAACCACTCGGAATTGATCCGGAATTTGTGCAGACATGCAGACCCTTATTGTATTCCATCATCCTTTGCTTGTCATCATTCCCAAGCCTCCGGGGATGCTCTGTCACTTCCTTACATTGCTTAATTCCAAATTCCTCTTGTTCCTGTTCCTATTCCCTGATTATCATTAGCGAGTGCTTCTCCACCCACTTTGTTATATATATATACTTAGTGTTCACTTCAGATTCCTTAGTCATTCTTTGCCCCTCTTTGGCAGCGGCTGAGTCCAGGAAATCACTGCCCTCTTATAGTTTTTGTCACCAAGATGTTGGGATGATAGCCTTTGTTAGCGAAGAACAGAGATACTCCCATGGTAGCACTAGGGGCATTGTTGTACGTGAATTCCGCTAGGGGTAGGAGTTCTGACCAATTGTCCTGTTGGTAATTGCAGTAGATTCTGAGGTACTGCTCGAGGGTCTGGTTCACTCATTCTGTTTGCCCATCGCCTTCGGGATGATATCCTGAAGTGAAGTGAAGGCGGATGTTGAGGGCTTTCCCAAGGGAACAAAAGAAATGGGAGACAAACTCGGAACCCTGGTTGGAAGTTATGTGGGAGGGAACTCCATGCTTGGAAAACACATGAAGGAGGAATAATTTCGTGAGGCTCAGAGAGTCGATAGTGTTGTGAGTCAGAATGAATATGGCTTGTTTGGAAAGGCAGTCAATGACTACTAGGATTGCGGTGTATCTGCCAGAGGAGGGGAGTTGTTTGATGAAATCCATGGAAATGGAGTTCCAGGGCTTTTTGGGGATTGGAGGATGCTTGAGCATTCTGTAGGGGTGGTGTCTAGGAGTTTTAGCTTGGGTGCAGGAAGTGCAGGAACTGACTGTCAAGTCCGGGTTCTTTCCCAGAATTCCCGGAGAGTCCGGAGTTGCGGAGGGGGCGGGGTTTTGCGGGAATTCCTAAGAGGGGTCGGAGGGGTAAGGAACTGCGGCTTCAGCTTATGTGCTGCACCCCTGTACAAGTTCGGTTCCTTAATTTAAGAGCAGAGGGTCGGAGGTTGGTCCTCAGGTCAACTTAAGGACTTAGAGGATCGGAAGGGAGGTGATCAGGAAGGAACAGGATTTAGTTGATATTCGAACTGAGGAAATATCAGAGAGTACACGCGGGTTTATATACTGAAGGGTCCGGAAGATATAAAGATGTCAAAGTACTATCGGACGAATCAGAGTTTTCGGGTTTCCGGAGGAAGGGAAGGAATGAATTGGAATGGCGTCAGAATGGTAGAATGATGACTGAAGGCAATGGCACAATAATTGCGAAGCAAGGGGGAAGGGAATTATCGATAGGAACTGTAAATGTCAAGAAGTGTCAAAGGAGAGTAACATATGTCAAGCAATAACCAAGATAGGGATATGAAAGTCCGGGATGGGAATATGAAAGTCTGGGATGGGAATGCGGAAAGTCTGGGACGGGAAGTATGGGGTTCAGAATGTCCAATGAAAGAGAAATTGTCTAAGGTAAAGTCTGAGGGCCAGGATTCGGGATTTGGTCATAGGGGTTTGGAATTGGGCCGGATTGGTTAGGGAAGTTTCGGGATGTGACAGTATCCCCCTCTTAGGCATGAACCCTTGAGTGCCTGGATAGGAGTCCGTGATAGGCAATAGAAGTATATCGGAGTTTGAAAAGCGGGGATTGATCTGAGGTGCCTTGCGACCATTGACTGCTTGTTGTTTAGTTCTACCACCTAACATGTCTACTCACTCGCAATCCGATGACGAAATCACCCGTCTTCAGCAAGAGGAGGAAGAACACGTGCGGGAGTCCACCCGGAGAATCCAGGAGGCCAGGGAGAAAAAGGCCCGGCGAGAGGCAGAGAAACGCAAGGAGGCAAGGCGGAGGCTCAAGGAGGAGGCGCGGAAAAAGGCGGAGGAGGACAAGAGGAGGAGGAAAGCGGAGGCGGAGGTCACGAGGGTCGCGGCTGAAAGGTTGCGGCAAGGGTCGCAAGAGTCGCAGAGGCGTGGGGCAAGCGGCTCCTTGAGGGGGTCCGAGGTGGGGCCTTCGCAGGTGAGTGCGGGAAGGCCCGGGGGTTGGCTCCCCAGGGCTAATACTCCCTGTGCGGCCTGCATGCGGGCGGGGGTACCATGTCCAGGCCCGAAAACTGGGAGATCGCGGATGTGCGTGAGGTGCGCACAGGCGCACTCATCGTGCCAGGAGGTCGGAGTGGGGAAGTGGGTGGCCATGGAAGTAGCATCGCCACGTGGGGGAAAGGACCAAAAGAGGCGGAGACAGAGGAGTCCGGAGGTCCAGGAGGAGGAGGTAGGGGAGGATGGGGAGGACGAGGCAGATGAGGAAGACAAGGAGCGCCGAGACGCGCTCGGGGCCCTGGCGGATGCGCTCGGGGCCCTGACGGAGTCCTACGAGGCCCAGAGGTGGGCCAACAAGGCGTACCAGGGGGAAGGAGAGGGATGATGGGGAGGAAGGTCAGGGGACAGATGGGGAGGATGGGGATGAGGAGGGGGGTGAGGGTGAGGAGGGAGGTCAGGAGGATGGAGATAGGGAGGTAGTGTAGTGTCCCTCATCAGCCTCCTTATGTATAATTAGTGTAGTTTTGTGTTTTAGCGAATCAAACACCATGTTTCGGCCCTCATCCGAGCGAATTAAGGGGTCCGGACTTTCCGGGGTATGTGGAGTGAAAATCCGAGACGAGTTCCAATGCATGAACAAGCTCGGTCGCGAGGATCCAAGATGTTTCTTCATCAGTCCCTTCGTAACCTGCCCACCTTACCAGGTACAGGAGTTGGCAATTCCTGCGTCGGCAGTCAATTTTGGAGTCTAGGATTTTGGAGATTTCATATTCGGGTTCTCCGTCGACTTCAACTGGGGGAGGTGGGGATTGGATTCGATTCGGAATGGTGTTCGGAGTTGCGGGTTCTAATTGGGAGATGTGGAAAACGGGATGGACAGCATGCATGGAGTCTGGGAGTCGGAGGGTGAAGGACAGGGGTCCGGCTTGGGCAATGATGGGATAGGGGCTGAGGTTCTTTTCCGAGAGTTTCTTGGAAGGGTGAGTGGAACGGAAATACTTTGCCTTGATGAACGCTTGGTCTCCGATCTGGAAGTCGTCGGGAATCCGCGGGTCCTTGGTAGCATTGCTGGGCGCAAGCCATCTCCATGCGTAGGAATTCGTGGAGTTCCTGTAGGTCGACTGCATATTCACGGACGCAGGATGAGGTCAGGTCCCTTTTGGGATAGACCGTGACGTTAGGGTGATAGCCTTTATTAGCAAAGAACGGGGATACTCCTGTGGTAGCGCTAGGGGCATTATTGTAGGCAAATTCCGCGAGGGGTAGGAGTTCCGACCAATTGTCCTGTTGGTAGTTGCAGTAGATTCAGAGATACTGCTCGAGGGTCTGATTTGCCCGTTCTGTTTGCCCGTTGCCTTCGGGATGGTATCCCAAAGTGAAGTGAAGTCGGATGTCGAGGGCTTTCCTGAGGGAACGGAAGAAGTGGGAGACAAACTCGGAACCCCGGTCGGAGGTGATATGGGAGGGAACTCCGTGCTTGGAAAACACGTGGAGTACGAATAATCTCACGAGGCTCGGAGAGTCGATAGTGTCATGAGTGGGAATGAATATGGATTGTTTGGAAAGGCGGTCGATGACTACGAGGATTGCGGTGTATCCGCCAGAGGGTGGGAGTTGTTCGATGAAGTCCATGGAAATGGAGTTCCAGGGCTTTTCAGGGATTGGGAGTTGCTTGAGCATTCCGTAGGGGCGGTGTCTCGGAGTTTTAGCGCAGGCGCAGGGAGTGCAGGAACTGACATAGTCCTTGACAAAGGTGCAGAGGCCTGGCCAGGTGTATTCCCGGTGGACAAGCTCTAATGTCCTGTTTTGCCCGAAATGTCCGGATAGGGGGTGGTCGTGCTTGTACCAGAAAATGCGAAGATGGAGGTCCTTAGCTTCTGGGACAAAGATGCGATTGTCGAGGGTCAGGAAACCTTAGGGGTTGACAGCCCACCGGGAGTCCGACGAGTCCGGAAGATGGAGGGAAGCTATGGGGTCGGAGGACAGAGAATGTTACGCTGATGAGGTCGTTAGACTCCTTCAGATAACACCAACGAGTCTTGTTGTTTGGACAAGACTAGATCTATCAGAAGTCTTTACTGGCAGACTATAGGCCAATCGGTGAAGCGAGTTCTAAGACCAGAGGATAGCTTGTTAGGCTATGAATTGCGTAGATCTAACTTGGGTTGTAACCAAGTAGAATACAGGTTTTTATACTACTGAGGATAGTGCACGGACCAAGCTATCCGAAGTAGGTATCGTCCAAGAAAAGTAACTAAAGATAAGAGAGAGATACGCCATTGGGCGGAATGTCAAGGAACTTCATAGAAAAGAAAAGAATCAAGATAAGAGTCGGGACTTTGTTTGGAACCACTGGTTGTACAATAAGGCGATAAATGGAAAAAGAGGAGTCACGTGATATACTTGTCACGAGGACGACGGAAAAAGCCGGTTTTACCGTAACAGAGAATCTAGGATGTCCTTGTGAATGTCTTCGATGTCCAGTAGGGACGAGGACCGGAGGACCGGGGCGAGTAGGATAGTGGCTCGTAGGGACGAGGCGAGCTGTTCTTGGGCGAACACCGGTCGGAGGTTATGGGGATTGACGTGAGCATAGTCCTTATCCCCCTCTTTGGGGTAGACGTCCCAGCGTCTAGTGAGGGAGTCAGGTTTAGCTCCCAAGCGTCCGCGGCGGAAGCGGATGACGAGGTTGAACTGGGATAAGAATTCCGACCAGCGGGCCTGCCGGCGGGTCAGGACTTTGGAGGTGGAAAAATATTCCAGATTTTTGTGGTCGGTAACGACGTCAATAGGGGTGCCGGAACCTTTGAGGTAATGACGCCAATGCCGGAAGGCCTCATGGATAGCGAGGAGCTCCTTATCATGAGTGTCGTAGTTGAGTTCCGGGGCTGTCAAGGTGTGGGAGTAGAACGCAATGGGACGGAATTCCTCGTCCGGACACCGGATCGAGAGGATTCCCACGATAGCATAGTCCAAAGCATTGGTCTCGACCGTGATAGGGCAGTCCGGAATCCAGTGAGTAAGGATAGGGGCTCGGGTGAAAGCGTCCTTGAGTTGGGTGAAGGCAGAGCGGCAGGAGTCATCGAAATTCCAAGGGGTGTTTTTCCGAGTGAGTCGGGTGAGCGGAACAATGATATCAGAGTAGTTGAAGATGAAATGACGATAGAAGTTGGCGAACCCGAGGAAGGACTGGATGTCCTTGACCTTCCGGGGTTCGGGCCAATCTCGGACTGCCTGGACTTTCTCCGGGGACATGGTAAGTCCCTGGGGGGAGAGATGATAGCCCAGGTATTCAACGGAGTCTGAGTGCCACTCACACTTTTCCAGTTTGGCATAGAGTCCATGTTTCCGGAGACGCCGGAGGACTTCCCGGACATGTTCTTTGTGAGAAGTCACGTCGTTGAAATAGATGAGGATTTTGTTGAGGTAAACCACGACACAGACGTCTAGAAGGTCTGCAAAGATGCTATTGACGAACCGCTGGAAGGCTGCCAGGGCATTGGTGAGCCCGAAAGGCATCACCAGCCACTCGTCTCTGGGAGCGATGTGGACAAGGTGGTATGCATGATGGAGGTTGATCTTCGTATATACCTTGGCATGGCTAGGGGAATCAAGAAGGTCGGAGATCAGGGGCAGTGGATAGTGGTCTTTCTTCATGATTTTGTTGAGACCTCAGAAATCGACACAGAGGCGGAGGGATCCGTCCTTCTTATGGACAAAGAGAATGGGAGCACTGTGGGTGGAATTGGACTGGTGGATGAAGCTGTAGTTGAGGTGTTCGTCTATGAAATCCCGGAGGGACTCGAGTTCTGTAGTGGAAACCAGGTAAACAGTCCCGAGAGGGGGGGAAGCACCCTCCTCTAATTCAATCTTGAGATCAAATTCCCTGTGGGGCGGAAGGGTGTCAGCCTTGCGCTTACTGAAGACATTGGGGAAATCGTGATAGTCCGGAGGGACGGAGGAAAGGTCGACTTCTTCGGGGCTTTCGGAAATCCCGGAGTTCCGGGATATGGAACGGAGTTTGGAGTCCTGGGGACAGAGGTGAATGCTGAACTGCTCAGAGCCATCGAGTTTGCATGCGTGCACAAAGGCGGCAGCATTGACAAACGAGATGCGAGGGGCTTCGCAAGGCGGCTTGTCGGGAGTGTCAGAGTGAGATAGGGGACCGGGGTCCAGAATCTCCGGAGGTGACGTCGGGGGTGTTGGCAGGTCTTGAGCCGGCGTTCGGAAAGTGATACTGCCTAGTACCCAGTCAATCAACGGATTGTAGCGGGTGAGCCAGTTGTGTCCTAGAACAAGGGAACAAGAGGAGTCCAACGGAGTAACATAATATGTATCGGAGGTGACAAAGCCGGAAGGGAAACGAACGGAAAGGTCAACAGCACGGGTAACCGTAGAATTGGAAGTACCATCAAAGAGTTTCAAAGAAATAGGAGGGACGGAGTATGTCGGAAAATGATGCTTGTCAATGAAGGTAGTATCAATGAAACAGTCAGTAGAACCACAGTCTAACAAAGCAGGGAAGGCAGAAAATTCGGAAAATTCGGAAAGGGAAACAAGAGGCATAAGGGCCTTGGGATTGTAAAGAGCGGACGCGTTGAGACGGGTCTCTGTAAGTGCACGGTGGGATTCAACGCAGCCTCCTTCCCGTGCGGAGTCCAGAAGGCTGCACCCTAATTTTTTGCCTCAGGGGTGGAGGCCTCCGGTTTGGCTTCCGGAGCAGAGGAGGTTGTTGCTGCGCGGGCCTTGGACGCGTGGGAAGTGGACTTCTGGCAATCTGTCACATCCCGAAAATTCCCTAACCAACCCGGCCCAATTCCAAACCCCTATGACCAAATCCCGAATCCCAGCCCTCGGACTTTACCTTAGACAATTCTCTTTCATCGGACATTCCGAACCCCGTACTTCCCATCCCGGACTTTCCGCATTCCCATCCCGGACTTTCCGCATTCCCATCCCGGACTTTCGTATTCCTGTCCCGGACTTTCGTATCCCCGTCCCAGACTTTCGTGTCCCCGTCCCGGACTTTCGTATCCCTATCTCGGTTATTGCTTGACATATGTCACTCTCCTTTGACACTTCTTGACATTTACAGTTCCTATCAATAATTCCCTTCCCCCTTGCTTCGCAATTATTGCGCCATTGCCTTCAGTCATCATTCTACCATTCTGATGCCATTCCAATTCATTCCTTCCCTTCCTCCGGAAACCCAAAACTCCAATTCGTCCAATAGTACTTTAACATCTTTATATCTTCCGGACCCTTCAGTATATAAACCCGCGTGTACTCTCTGATATTTCCCCAGTTCGAATATCAACTAAATCCTGTTCCTTCCTGATCACCTCCCTTCCAATCCGCTAAGTCCTTAAGTTGACCTTAGGACCAACCTCGGACCCTCCGCCCTTAAATTAAGGAACCGAACTCGTACAGGGGTGCAGCACATAAGCTGAAGCCACAGTTCCTTACCCCTCTGACACCTCTCAGGAATTCCCGCAAACCCCGCCCCCTCCACAACTCCGGAACATCTGGGAATTCCGGGAAAGAACTGGACTTGACACAATCCTTAGCTACATGTCCGGCGGCTCCGCAGAACATGCACAGCTTGAGGTCAAAGCGGCATTTACGTTCCTCGGAGGTGAGGTGTCCGTCCTTCCCGAGTTTACTGGAGAGGTCGGATGCGGGTTTAGGGGTGGAGGACTTTGCCGACGAGGACACAGAAGTGTTGGACACAGTGGCGGTTTTCGGAGATGGGGTGTTCGGAGTACTTTTGGAAGTGGAGGACTGGTTTCCGGAGGGTTGGACTTGGCAAGCAACCTCAGATTTGCATTCCCAGTATCTTCCATCGATAGTCTGGGAGAGAGTATGGAGCTCTCCTAGGGAACGCGGTTTTCCAATGCAGGATAGCTCGTCTTTGATGCGGTCCGGAAGTCCGTTGTAGAAGTGGTGTCGGAGGGCTCCTTCGCCATAGCCCCAGACCTAGGAGGCTAGGCGATTGAATTCTACCACGTATTTGTTGATATGCTGGGAGTCTTTCATGGATAGGTGGTCGAGTTGGTGCTCGGCATCACCGACAGGGTCATGGGGGCCAAAGTTGGTCTGGAGCTCGAGGACAAATTCCCAATAGTTGTCCGGATCGTCCATCTGGAGGAGGTCGGGCTCAAACCATTTGAGGGCCATACCTTTTAGGTAAGACTGAGCAAAGGTGACTTTTGCGCGGTCAGTCCGGAAAGCGCGGGGGTGATCCTGGAAGTTCAGCTCGCATTGGACCAAGAGGGCCCGCAGCTTGCGAGGGTCAGTTCCGTCGAAGGTGTTGGGTTCCCGCACCTTCATACGCGGAGATGAGGAGTTTTTGGATTCGCGGTCGCAGCGCAATAACTCAGCGAGGCCACGGACTGCGTTTGCAAGCGCCATGATAGGGTTAGGCGGGATTGCATTATCAGTGTTGTCATCGGAGGGTTCGGGGTTGTCGCCGCCGCCATTCCCGTCGTCAGAGGGGTCCGGGGTGCCCCCGGAGGGGTGATGACCTGCGGGAGTAGGGGTGGAGACGATTTGAGACAGAGGTCTGGCCTGAGAGGTGGTGTTTGATGAACGATGAGCGGAGAAGCTTCGGAATTGTTCGGCGACATTGGGGCCTCGACGCGAGGTCATCAGGGAGTGCAGGGCGTCTTCCCGGGCTGCCTCCGACTGAGCTGCATCGATGCTTTGCATACTGCATGTTTGGGAACGAGTCTGGATAGTTCTAGACATGTGGATAAGATATGATGTTAGCGAACTCATAGAGGTTTGAGTTCGAATATACTGTCAAGTCCGGGTTCTTTCCCGGGATTCCCGGATAGTTCGGAGTTGCAGAGGAGGTGGCGTTTTGCGGGAATTCCTGAGAGGGGTCGGAGGGGTAAGGAACTGCGGCTTCAGCTTATGTGCTGTGCCCCTGTACAAGTTCAGTTCCTTAATTTAAGGGCAGAGGGTCAGAGGTTGGTCCTAAGGTCAACTTAAGGACTTAGAGGATCGGAAGGGAGGTGATCAGGAAGGAACAGGATTTAGTTGATATTCGAACTAAGGAAATATCAGAGAGTACACGCGGGTTTATATACTGAAGGGTCCGGAAGAAAGGAATGAATGAATTGGAATGGTGTCAGAATGGTAGAATGATGACTGAAGGCAATGGCGCAATAATTGCGAAGCAAGGGGGAAGGGAATTATCGATAGGAACTGTAAATGTCAAGAAGTGTCAAAGGAGAGTGACATATGTCAAGCAATAACCGAGATAGGGATACGAAAGTCCGGGACGGGGATACGAAAGTCTGGGACAGGAATGCGGAAAGTCCGGGATGGGAAGTACAGGGTTCGGAATGTCTGATGAAAGAGAAATTGTCTAAGGTAAAGTCCGAAGGCCGGGATTCAGGATTTGGTCATAGGGGTTCGGAATCGGGCCGGATTGGTTAGGGAAGTTTCAGGATGTGACAGATGTGGCTTTTGACATGAACATTCACCTGACAACTGAAAGGTAATGTCATCTCAAAGATTTTCAATCATGTTGTATTGATATTTATTTGTCATATCTATCTGGTTATAGCAGCTTCTCACCATTTTCCTGATACTATGGGGTGTTCTGTTACAATAGAACTATTTTAGCCCCTTTTCTTTTCCTTCTCACGTGACTCTCTATCATCACATGCTCCCTTTCCTCTTTTGACCCTTTGTACAACCAGTGACTCCAGGCAAAGTCCCTGGCCTTATCTTCCTTCTTTCATATTCCATGACCTTCCACCCTATGGCATTTATCCCTCTTATCTTTAGTTACCTTTCTTGGATGATACCTACTTTGAATACCTTGGTCTGTGCACCTCTCCCTGTAGTATAAAGAACTGTACTCTACTTGGTTACAACCCAAGTTAGATCTACACAATACATAGCTTAACAAGCTATCTCTTGGTCTGAGAACTTGCTTCATCATTGGGCAGAAGGTCATAGAATATGATGGAAGAAAGATAAGGTTAGGGACTTTACCTGGGGTCACTGGTCATACAAAGAGCCATAAGAGGAAAGGGGAGTCATGTGATAATACAAGGTCACGCGAAGAAGAAGAAGAAAAAGGGTAAATGGTTCTACCATAACATCTTGGATGAGATCAAGCAAAACCTTGAAGGCAGTAGGGGAAATGCAGAGCATGTTAGTGAAACAACAATGATCAGCTTCATTTTGAACAGGTTTCCATGCCAAGTGCAGTATATTGGCCTTGGGGACAGTAGACCTGCCCTGGAGATAGCAAGTTTGTCAGATAGCCAGGATGCATGAGATATGATATCATGATTTAGCTGCTGAGCTGCATCCTTGGGAGTGATTTCAGGATGTAGGAGACATTGGATAGCCATATATAAGAGGTATAAGGACAGATAGTGGTCATGCAGATTGTTGTGAGGCATCACAATTTCTTGGAGACTCGAGAACTCGAGATAACTTCGAATTTTTTTGCAATACACAGCTTATATAATGTTTATATTTTAAGCGAAAGTGAGGGGTCGTGAGCGACGTGTTCCCTATTGCCAAATACATGTGACTAGAACGTGTGTGTAGTCAACAGGATGTCACCAGCAAAGAGAGCCATCGACGAGGGCGACCCATCCTTCATGGCACTTCCGACCCGTCTGCGACGCCGTATTGACAGGGCTTTTGATTCTGTGGCATCCTCGACGCCGTCCCCCAAGCGGCCAAGGCCAGATGAAGCTCCAGCGATATTCATCATAAATGAGTCGGAACCTGGCCCGTCTCGCTCGGCAGAATACGAGGCTGGAGGTTTCATTGTAGAAGACCTTCCTTCGAGTTCTCGTGCTTCGCCTTCTGCTTCCGCCCACATTCACTTGTCGGAAGTTCCTCGTGCTCTTGGTTTGCTGGATTTAACCCCCGATGACGACGTTATGGCGGTGTTCAAGAATGCTGGAACGGGCTGGGGAGCACAGAGCACGCATAGTGGGGGAGTCAGTAGGAAGGATTGGAGAGCGGTGTGTACAGCTCTTCTCGAAGGGGATCATGGAGATGAATTTGGTGAGAAAAACCTATCTGGTGGTGAAGATGTCGAGATGGGTGCTGGTGCAGACAGTGACCCAGACAATGATGAATATCGGATGTCGGACTTATCAAGTGAGCCAGAGGAGGTTCCGACTGACGAATACGAGGAGGGGAGTTCAACCACGAACACCGCAAAAGCCAAGAAAACCCAAAACATCTCTCAGAAGACTTCATCAAAGACCTCGGAAATGACGATTCCAGAGCAGCTGACTACACGACAGAAAGCTGAATGTCGGGAAGATTTTGCAAGATTCTTCCCTGACGTTGCGGACGCCGAGTTAGATCACCGACGGATCATGATAAAAGATATCATTCGTGTCGCCGATTTACTCAAGGAGAAACTCAAAGCAGAGGAAGTACGTGGATTGGCAATTAAGATTCAGTACTTCAGTCCTGCTAACGTAGTCCTCAAGATACTGGAAATGTTAGAAGTATTTTCCATGTCGCCTGACAAGTCTATGAGCCTAGAGGACTTCGAGCGTCTGATGATATTAACCAAGATGGTTAGATGATGTTGAGAAAGAGCTATCATGGCCGAAAAATGGCCATGTAACATTCCGAGTAGAGGCGCAATACGTGACAGATGGACAGAATGAAGTTACATGTCGAAAACAATCCGCTAAATATAAGCAGGCATTAACACTAGGTCATCCTTGGTGAACAGCGCCGTAACCGGGGGCGGTAGGGTATGCTTGGTTGTTGATAGGGTGATATTGGCCACTACCAGCATCTGGCAATGGAATTCGGTTAAGGAAAGTCAGGTTTGAGATGGACTGTACTTACAAACGAATCCTCCCTGGCCGTAGCGTTCCTCAGCCTGCATCTTCTTGTAGATGAGCCAGAACGCATGCTAGGAGTGTGATCCGTTGAGGTTCAGCAATGTCTCGGTGAACGTGTAAACTTACGATGTGGCCTGGGAAATAGCCAAGACTATTCTTGCATTCAGTATGGAACTGTCTATCATACGGCCAAGAAGTTACCTCTCACATTGTCAAGCAGATGTTGATGAGCAAGTCGCAGCTGCATCCGGCGACGAACGCTGCAGCTGCGGGAGGGAATATGATAGCAACCTGCGAAGAATCAGTAATGATGTGACTAGAACAGTGAGGGATACTGACAAGAATGAGAACGACGTCTGAGGACTTGACCATGGTTTCACGGCAACTGGATGGAGTAGGATAAGGCTAATGCTCCTGCTAGTACTTACTGCCAGTGCCTGCAACGGATATAAGTAGTAGGCCAGAGAGCGCAGCCGCAGCTAGCCATGAGGACCCCGGTTGCGCCTCCGTGAGAGTCACAGGGATTCCAAGAGTTCCTCGATAGGAAGCGATTAACAACGGGTAGCGTTACTGGCAGATATTGCATATCCAAGTACACTAAATCTCGCTAGGAGCCTTCATTATGGTGCGCAATACAGGTCCATCTAACACTACTGAATCTTAGTGTCTAGCACAGGCTATTTCCAAGAAGGCGGGCAAGAAGGCTGCTGCGCCAAAGACGGCAACCACCAACATCGCGAAGGTGATCCAGGACTCCCAACCATACATTGACTTAGCATAATCAAATCTCTCAACAGGCAGACTGGAAGGAGGGCTTCAAGAAGAAGCAAGTCGGCGTCTCCGATATGACCCTGCTGACAACCATCAGCAACGACAGCATCAATGAGAATCTCCAGAAACGCTGGACGAACGGCGAGATATACACATACATCGGCAGTGTGCTGATTTCCGTCAATCCTTTTAGAGGTAAGATGCCGTCAATATCTTTTTCACATCTTACATGGCTCCTTTTCTCCTTCCAAGATCTTGGCATCTACACGGACGAGACACTGCAGAAGTACAAAGGCAAGAACCGGCTGGAGGTTCCACCACACGTTTTCAGCATCGCTGAATCTGCTTATTATAACATGAATGCCTATCACGAGAACCAGTGTGTCATTATCTCGGGCGAATCAGGTGCAGGCAAGACCGAGGCTGCGAAACGCATCATGCAGTATATCGCTGCAGTGTCTGGAGGGCAGGATAACAACATTCAAGAGATCAAGGACATGGTTTTGGCTACCAACCCTTTACTCGAAAGTTTTGGTTGCGCGAAGACCCTTCGGAACAACAATTCTAGTCGGCATGTGCGATCTCCATGCTCAGTGGCAACTTACTTCATGCTCACGTTTTTCCAGGGAAAATACCTAGAGATCATGTTTAACACTCATGGGGAACCTGTCGGTGCGCAGATCACCAACTATCTGCTAGAGAAAGGTCGTGTCGTGGGTCAAGTCGAGAACGAACGGAACTTTCACATATTTTACCAATTTACCAAAGCTGCGTCTGATGAACAACGAGGTATGTGGCCTATTTCATCATTGAACACCAGCCTACCGTGAATGTAGAGCAATTTGGGCTACAGGGTCCTGAATCGTACGCATATACGAGCACGAGCAACTGTCTCGACGTGCAAGGCATGAACGATACCGAAGACTATGCAGATACACTCGTGAGCGTGCTCTTGCTTCTTGTGAAAATAGGTCTTGACTTCAGTAAGAACGCTATGCGAATAATTGGTCTCAGCGAACAAGAGCAAAACGAGATATTCCGAATGCTCGCCGTTATCCTCTGGCTCGGAAATCTTCATTTTCAAGAGATGGACGACGGAAACTCCCGCATTACTGACGCGGGTGTAACGGATTTTATTGCTTATCTCATGGAGGTGGACTCTGCCATGGTTCAAAAAGTGCTCACTACCAAGGTCGTGGAGACGCAGCGCGGTGGGCGCCGAGGATCAATTTACGACGTTCCTCTTAATCCTGCACAAGCCACGGCTGTCAGAGATGCTTTAGCAAAGGCAGTTTACAACAATCTCTTCGAGTGGATAGTATCAAGGATCAATATTTCGATGAAGCCAAGGAGCACTACTGCACAAGTTATCGGTATTTTGGTACGTGTCATAGATATTGCATGTGTAAGTTTATCTGAATTGTTCTTAGGATATCTTCGGTTTTGAGATTTTCGAGGTATGTCATTGCATTGCTGTGGCGTCATTCATTACCAAAGTGACGTATGGGTTCGTGTAGGACAACTCGTTCGAGCAATTGTGCATCAACTACGTGAACGAGAAGCTCCAGCAAATTTTCATAGAGCTTACACTGAAGACCGAGCAAGAAGAATACATCAGGGAACAGATCAAGTGGACACCTATCAACTATTTCAACAATAAAATAGTCTGTGACCTTATTGAGGAGCGCAAGCCCCCAGGGATTTTTGCTGCACTCAATGATGCTTGCGCGACTGCTCATGCCGACCCTGCCGCTGCCGATAACAGCTTCGTGCAACGTACAGCCATGTTGTCGTCTAATCCCCACTTCGAGGCTCGAGGAGCGCAGTTCCTTGTTAAGCATTATGCTGGAGACGTGATGTACAACATCTCAGGCATGACGGATAAAAACAAGGACGCCCTCGTCAAAGACGTTTTCGACCTTATAGGTAGCAGTAGTAACCAATTCCTTCAGACGCTTTTCCCAGATAGGCCAGACCCCAATAGCAAGAAACGGCCACCAACGGCTGGGGACAGGATCAAGGTACTCATCTACTATTGCACTTAGGCGAGGGCTAACGGCATTCGAAGGTTTCGGCCGGTGCACTCGTCGATAAATTGATGAAGGCCCAACCATCATACATCCGAACAATCAAGCCTAACCAGAATCGTAGCCCGACTGAATACCATTCCAAAGCTATCCTCCACCAAATCAAGTATCTCGGGCTACAAGAGAATATCCGTGTTCGCCGGGCTGGCTTTGCCTATCGGAACACTTTCGAAAAGATAGTCGAGCGGTTTTACCTCCTGTCGCAGTCGACGTCTTACGCTGGTGAATACATTTGGCAAGGAGACGCGAAATCGGGATGCGAGCAAATCCTGAATGATACTGGAATTGCCAAGGATGAATGGCAAATGGGCACCACAAAGGCTTTCATCAAGAACCCTGAAACGGTGAACTCACCTCACAGCACTCCTTCATAACAACTGATCGTATACACCTTCCAGCTTTTTGCACTAGAAACAATGCGCGACCGTTACTGGCATAATATGGCTGCGCGTATTCAACGTGCCTGGCGTAACTACTGGCGATACAAGAACGAATGTGCCAGGCGCATTCAGCGTTTCTGGAAGAACAACAAAGAAGGCATTGAATATGCCAAGGTCCGAGATTACGGACATCAAGTTCTGGGGGCCAAGAAAGAACGCAGGCGCTTTAGTCTTCTCAGCTATCGGCGGTTCATGGGCGACTATCTTGATGTCAGCGGTAATGCTTTCGGCACTGAATTGCGGGATGCATGTGGGCTAGGAGGTCTGTTTTGGTTGGTTTGTCTTTGCTCATCTCATGCTGACAATGCTTCTCAGCCGACCAAGTAACTTTCAGCTCCAAAGCACAATTGTTAGTTCCGAAGCGTGGGCGGTCTAGTAAACTAAGCCCTCGTTTCCTGGTTGTGGTGCGTACGAATCTTGAGCCAACACGCCCAATTTCAGCTGTTCTACCCGCCAGACAAATAAGGCTGTTCATCTCGCAATGATGACGCAGAATAATGGACAGAACCGTACCTCACTTGAACGCAAGATACCCATTATCACTATCAAAAGTATCTCAATGTCGAACTTACGAGATGATTGGCTGGTAGGTTGGTGATATTCCCGTCTCTTTAGCCTCATTCACTGTGGACAGGTTCTCAACTGCAACACATCGGAAGAAGGGGACCCGGTTCTCCACTGTTACTTCAAGACAGAGCTTGTGGCCAACCTCCTTCAACTCACGCAAGCCTCGATCAGCGTTGTCATTGGGCCTACGTGAGTGTTGCGTTACCGTCTGCTTAGTGCATGCTCATGGAATGAAAGGATCGAATATGCTAAGAAGAAGGACAAAAAGACGCAAATTCAGTTTGTCAAGGATGAGACGGTTCAGAAAGATGACGTCTACAAGAGTCATACTGTCTACGTCCCATCTGGCGAGCTGGCAACTAGCGTGTCCCGTCCTCGGGCCAAGAGAAAACCAGGTGTTGTCCGACCAATCACGCAAGGGAAACTTCTACGCGCTGGAGGTCCATCTGATGTAAGTGGTAAGTGAAGTTGGATGAGTCTTTCTGACTCGTTGCAGAAGGCAAAGAATGCGTGCAGAACAAAGCCTACCGCTCAGCCTATGCCCGGAAAGCCTGTACAGCTTGTTTCCCTTATTGCCGTGAACTCTACTCGTGCCACTGCCGCTCCCAGAGCGCCTCCGCCGCCAGCTAAGAGTCCCGCACTGCCCCTGCCGCCAGAAGAGCCCGATGTCGAGCTTTATCGGGCCAAGTTTGCATTCCAGGGGCAGGAAGGAGAGATGGTATTACAGAAGGATGACATTGTGGAGCTTATAGAGAAGGATGACAATGGCTGGTGGCTTGTCAAGAAAGACGGTGAAGAAGGATGGGCTCCCAACAATTATCTTGAGCTGGTACCCAAGAAGCCCAAAGCACCTCCTGCTGCACCTCCACCGCCGGCTCGACGCCTTCCTCCGTTGACACCGGCCGCACCCCCCGCCCAAGCTGCTCCAAAGATTACTGCAACAGTCAGGTCCATGACAGCTGATGCGTCCGCTAAACCAGTTGCAGTCTTCCCTGGACTCGCACCCTCCAATGGCTCCGCGACTCCTTGGAAAAAATTCGCAACTCCAGCGGGCGATTCGACGGACACCACCCCGGCGAACTCCAGACCTTCGAGTTCGCTGGCCGCGAGACCGCCACCACCAGTTGCAACGAAGCCGAAAGTGGTGCCGCCTCCTGTCGCAGCGAAACCGGGCGCTGCCAGGCCGCCGGGTAAGCCACCAATTCCTACGGCTCCACGACCTATTTCTGGCAGTATAGTGGCACAGAAGGCAGGTGTCATGCCTGCGCCCGTTGGCCAAATGGACCTAGCTGCAGCGGTGAGTACAGCCAGCATTATGCATCACGAGGGTTTGTTCAACAATGTACTTGCAGCTCGCTAAGCGTGCACAAAGGATGACCGAAGACTGACGAGGACAAGTATTTATCCTTCATTGGCAGTCGTTCATTGTCTGCAACAGATTTGGAGACCCTCCCACACAGGATATTCGGATTGTGTAATTATCATGTTATCGGCTTAGGAATCTATGATGCACATGTCATGAGGGGTATACAAAGATAATTCCGCTGGTCTATAGGGATGCTGGTGATGGTACATGACATCGTGAGTGATGGAATAAACATGATCATAAAGAAGGCGTGATAGTAATTGGGGGCAACGGCGAGGTCGGGGGTCGCGAGGCAGAGTCTGAAGCAAGTTCCCAGTTGCTTTGAGCTGAGGATTCGTTAGCGCTATCCGGCACGGCGACGAGTGCAGGAGGCAAGCGAATTATCTCCTCTTGGTGGTCCAAGTAGCTGCTGCTCGTGGTAGCACGTTGCCCGGAATCTCGCCAAGAACGGAGCTCGTCCGCATTGAGAACCTTGGTGGCTAGACTTGTTCTGAAATCTTCGGGCTTCGTTTCAAGTGCTCTCTTTCCTGATTCAACGAGGCTTTCGATCAGACCCCTAACTCTCTGGAACGTTTCATCGTCTGCACCCTCTTCGATGTCTTCACTGTCATCTTCATCTTCGTCATCCTCGTCATCTCTGCTGTCCTCGGCGACCAACGCTGAATTTACAGTTTTATATGTCCGTGGGGGAAGGATTAACCTTGATTCTCTCAGCTTCCGTCGCAGGTCCCGGATCTCTTTTGTCTGACGGTTCTTCGTCGTTTCCAGAGAAGCGTTGATTGCCAGAAGAGATCGGTTTGTGATTTCCAGGTCTGCGATCTGCGATAACTTTTATTATCAGTCCTTCAGAAGAGAATATCGATGCATCGAACCTTCCGATTCGTCTTGGCTTCGACTCTAAGCTGTCGCTCAGATCCTTCTGATTCCACATCACTCTCGCCAGGGCGACTGTCAGGAAGAGGATCACTGAGACTTCTGTCCTGCGAACTACCACCCTCCCGCCCTGTCCGACTCTCATTTTCCGACTGGGGAAAGAAGACAATCGGTGTGCCTTTCCATTCCATGCTGCATGGCTTGATATGAGACGCAACAGTTGAGATGCTCCCTTGATCAACCCCCGGATGGTCTGTGTTAAGTGATACAGAAGTGCGAGAGACCGATGACTTGGAAGAGAGTGATAGTGCAGACATCGAAGGTGAATGTGGAGGTAAGGGCACCGATGCGGGGTCTAGTTTGGGAACTAGGGGTGCCTTCTTCGCAATAGGCGGGCCGTTTGAGGCAGCCAATGATTGATAACCACATACAGGTGATTGTACGCGTCGAGGAACCGCATAACGATGGGGATTCGCAGCGGGTGAAGCAGTCGTAATCGGGTAAAATGGCACACTTGGCGATGTTGTTGGTGGGTCATTCAAGGAAAAGCTGGAAGTTATTGAAGGAGCTCTAGCTCGGGTATGCATTGGATGCGTCGTAGCCCATGGAGGTGATAGTGAGCGTGAGGCTGGGTCGGCACTCGTTGATGCAGATTTACCAAGATGAGTCACTCTCGACTTGATCTTGATTGGAGCCAATACCGGAGAAGACTTTGTTCGCTCAGTATCTACCAAAGAGCGCTCAAACAAAGGCGATGGTTGCGAGAGGGTCGGTGAGGGTAGTGGCTTCAGATCCGAGGTGGAAAGCGCGTGGTGGAGTGCAACCACGCTGCCACTGCGCGGTCTATCCTCGAGGTGGTAAGGCTTGAGCTTGGTAGACACAGTCGTCAGAGCACGCTGACGAGATTCTGGACTACTTGAGCTGGTCTGGACCGGACTGACGCCAGACTTTGAGGTGGGTCGGGTTGTGATGCGAGCCTTGGGTGGGTCAATTGGTTCTGGCCCATTCGCCGATGTCCGAGGTGGCTTGAAAGGAGAGCCTGGTCTTGAAATACTCGGAGAAGAGGAATTGTTTGACCTCCCAATATTCAAAGCGCTCGAACTGGAGAGTTTTCGGAGAGCCGCACTGCTGTTGACCTTAGCTTTCGGACGGAAGGGTAGTGGTGAGAGAGAGGATGATGGCGGCTTCTTTGTGGGTGAACCTGGTCTTGACGGGGGCTGGGCGCGAGCAAAAGCATTTCCTCCCTTTAAATCGACCCTCGCAGTTACCTGCAACGAGGCGTCAACACGCGTGATGGGGTGTCGGGGTGTCACGGTGTGAACTCACTTTTCTCAAAGGAATATCCATTCGTTAAACTTGAACATGTAAATGATTAGACGGAACCTGGAGATGTGTAAGTTTAGGCGACACTCGTGCTGGTGATGCCCATTTTACCTGCGTATAAAAGTCAGTATGTAGTTACAGTCCAAGGAGTGTCGGGTGAGTCCACTAAAACAGTTCTGTTCCGAGCCTCCTTTGCCGATTACACTGGTACTTGTTACTTGGGCTGATACAACGCTGATGTGGAGGTGAGATAATACACATCCACTAGCAGGTCCTGAGCGAGAGATGTTGCACGGCCAGAAGTCTTCCGAGTCCTTTACGAGGCAGCCTCCAAGTGGACAGGCGTTTGTTTTTACATTCCACCAGCATTACTACAGACGAGACAACAATGCACGCCATATTATACGTCGTCCACGTCGTCAACCAAACTACTGACTCTCTCTCTTGCCATTACACCCTCTACGGTTTTTTGCACCAGCCTGCGCAATGCATCTCCACCTCCACCACTCAATGCGGCGATGACACTCTTTTCCACGTATTTGCCCACCATATCAACTTCGATGTTAACTTGAGCACCATCAGCTTTCGTCGGAAGTGTTATCTTCTCCTGGGTGTGTTGAATGAGCATGACCCCAAAAGTGCGTTCAGCGTCATTCACTTCGGTCAAAGTGAGGGACGCGCCATCGATGGCGACGTATCCTTTTGGGATGAGATAGGGCAATAACGAAGGTCGACTGGCTGTGGACTCTGGGAGTTGGAACCACAGTCGCAGCGAATCGCCATCACACTCTCGTCTAACGATGACTGCAGTAGCGTCGACGTGGGCCTATACATGACATTTAGCGTGGTGAATCTTGTGGGCGTTAATTCATACCTGGACGAAATGACCGCCGAATCTGACGTGGGCACCCATGGCGCGCTCGAGGTTTACCTGATCGCCGACCTTGCGATCACCTACGCAAAAATATGTTGACGCTGAATGAAACAAGTTCTCTGGGATGTTTTCCTACCGAGGTCTGTTCTGTCCAGCGTTTCATTGGCCAGCCACACCTTGAAATATCCTCCATGCTCCTCTTTGTCAAACTGTGTAACTGTCAAGCATGCCCCGTTGACTGCTATTGAATCACCGATGTGACAATCGCCTAGTACTAGTGCTGAATTGGATATTGTCAACGTACACCCTCCTGCATCTCGTAGGATAGAAGAGACGGTGCCAAGGTGCTCGATCTAAAAAGTACATTGATAGATGACAGTGGTTGGTCTCCAAGATTTTGAGTGGGGGCGTACCAGGCCTGTAAACATGTTCTAGGGTCGCAAGTTTTAGTGATGAGGTTCAGTGCCATCTCTAGCTTTCGAACTCGAAGCTAGCTAGTCAGAGTCTATACCCACCAAGTCAACTTCCGCTTCGCTGGTTTCGCTGCGAAAGCCTTCGTTCTCAAGCGCGTTGGTACAAATAGCCCAGGACCAGTCAGTTATTCTGCTCCCGAAGTACAGAGATACACGACTTCCTGATCGAGGTCTTCTCTCCCTTATACTTACTTCTCCCCTTCACGAGTTATAGCAAGCTTGAGGGTGCTTCCGTTCTGTCACACTGTTGACTGGTATCAATTCGGGCTAATCCAAGACTGTGCTCATGTCGTCGTTTAATATGCGAGGACGTCAAAAACCCGCTGGCACCCCATCATCCGCCCACAACCGTTCACTGTGGGAGTCATACAAAGGTAACCTGAAACCAGTCTATAATGATGCGTTCTACGCTCATGCTTCCAATAGTGCTCCCCGCGAGGACGAGGCTTTACGTGTCAATGGCTGTGTGTACGGTAGCTACAGCTGGAGTGCTCGTCTCTGATTACTTGGAAAAGAGTTTTCCCGCGGAACGTCCTGGGAACGTGTAGCTGTCCGCTATGTGTGCCCGTGGTGGGGTAGGTATGTTGTTATGGGTATTTGCTTCGGCCTGCCGATCCACAATAAAACTGGAAGTGAGTTTGGAAGCTTGGCGAGGAAGAATATGTATTGATTTGTTGGAACGTCTAGGCGATGGTAGCGTGGTCGCTGCTTCGGGACTGCTGTCGATGAAGCGTGTTCCGTTGTTGGCTGGCTGTGTTCCAAGGCAGTTCTCGGGCTCGAATGTTGTTTGCGTATGATTCCTCGCCTGTACGCTCACCGTTGCCCTGGAGTGTCTCGAAATTGGAGGGTGAGGGTGATAACGTTCCGGTTTCCCAGCTTTGCTTCTCCCAGTCTGGGACTAATTCTTCCGAACCGACGGAGCAGGTCGTACAACGTATGGCGTCCTTCATGAACCCCCAAAGGCGGTCGAAAAGCATTGCACAGGTGATGGACACGGCGACAAACAGGACTGCAATTATGGCTATGCCAACAATCTGCCATGTCTTGCTTGTGTGATTGGACACCTGACTTGCGCTGGAGATCGGAAGGATCGTGGGCCTGGAACCAACAGCTGTCGCGACAGTGGTGGGAGGGTTCGTCCTAGCTTCCGCGGAACTTGTCTTGAGCGTCGCGGTGGACGTCTGTGACCGTTCTGATGCCGACTGGGATATGCTTAATTCTGCCGATGGATTGGTTAACGCCACGCCGAAACCCTTTGAGCCAGGGAGGATAGCGCTGGTAGCAGGAGAGTACTTCGATTCTTCCAGCGAGTTGTATGACATTGGTTGATCTGAATCGTCATACCCTCCGAGCAGAGCGAGGATGTCTCTTTCGTATTGTGCGCCAGCGCTACGAACAGCTGTGGGAACCTTAGGCAAGACTACAGCGAAAGTTGCTGAGGCAAATGGCAGGAGTAGAAGAAGTTGGGCAGTCCACATCTGAGAAACCGGCCGCCCAATGTTCAAACTGGATTTAGCTTAACCGTTTAGCTTGTGTTCCAGAACATCATCATCAAATTTCATCACGTGATCGAAGCTTGCATATGGATGTCGATTTTTTAGTCCTTTGCCTTGGTACACGACAAAGTAATGTTAGGTAGAGCGAGACAGGCAAGTCAACTGCCTGTCGGACTATCTCATGCTCCAGTTATTTGTGATCTGCCCAACAATCAGGTGAGGAGTGAGGCCTCAGGGCTTTGCGATAGCTCCGTGAAGCCTCCTAAAGCCTCCCGCTCGTACGACTACAACCACCGTCGGTAACGTCCATACATAATTAGGACCAGCCCCTGAAGCGTGTGGTCGGGTGTCTTAGGGTACAGGAAACACAAGTCACCCAAAATGATAGTCACCCCCTTGTTTGCCATCGCACAGTAGCGAACTCGTGGAGAGTTTCAACGCCGAGTACAACGTGTTGCCCAAGGTGTTGAAAAATCTGAAGCGCCGTCCTGTGTGACAAGACGTCCGGGGGGATTGGTGGTTCAAGTATAGCTGATTAGTGGGACTCCTCTAGTAGTTTGCGCATGCGTTGTTAATGGGTCGTGTCAACAACTGCTGTTCACTACGGGTGGAGCGATGGCTAATCCCGAAGATCTGCGGTTACGAATGCTTCCAGTGTTTTCCATTGGGGGAGACCATCGTCAGCGACAAAATTATTATCGCATTTACAGAGCACCAGTTGGCTTATCCCTGCAGCATGATGATCACTTGTCGCCGCCGCCGTGACCGCCCACGGACCTGCAGTGCATAGTAGCCTGTACTTAAGCTCAAGTTCAGAAGGCAGGTACATCTAGTCTGCGATACCAGCTAATTTCTGACAATGAATCTAGAGACAAGGAGTCGATGAGAGGCATGCACAAATTTGGATTTGGATGGAATTGCACTCAGGTGGACCCGAGACATCACCTCATGGCTCCTACAGGAGCTCGTAAACCAGGAAACCAGAGTTTTCATCCTGGAGGGACAGAATTAATACCGTTTGTGCGATTTTAGTCTACCCTAGACAGACGGTAGAGTCGAAGGAAGATTTGTATTTGTCTACTATCAAGTTGCCACTAACGGCTTACCTGAATATTTCCAGGACATTCGGCACTAAATATGGCAAAGTGTCGGCCGGGCGGCAGATAATAATTGGCGTCATACACGCTGAAGTTGGCGGCTCACAGCTTCGTAACACCTGCTAGCCACCATTAAATCGCTCGACCATCGTTAACTACGTCTATCCAAGAAACGAAAGTAACTACTCAACAATGTCATCCAGACAACCCCTTTGGTTCTGTCACGAAGTCAGTCGTCTTTATCATTAATATTCTCCTTTCTTATTGCTTGACTGATATTCCGCGCCTCACTGGGCAGTGTCGTGCAGAGATGAGACCACTGATGGTCAGTTCAAAGCGATCATATGTTTTAATGACAAAATTATTCCTCAACTTCTTACAGGCTCCCGATCCCATTTGCGCTTCTTGCCGCGGGTCCTTCGTAGAGAAGGTACAGTGGTTCACGCGCTATATGGTCAACATTCCAACACTTCCTCCGCAGCTCGAGAATTCAGCAGATGATCCTCGTGAATTTCAACACCATCTAGGTAACGGCTTCGATGATACCCATGACTACCCTGGAGCCATCGACGGCTTTTTGCGTCAGTGTGCCCTTGACCATTATCACATCAACCTGATTGGTGTGCATTAGGCGCTTTGAGAAATGGTATGGATCATGGCCGTGAATCGTATGGAGTTCGGTCCCGCTCCCTCACGGTGCCACGGAGCCCAGACAATGTTGTAGGCAGTTCATCAGATTATCAAACAAGCTCGTTTACTTGGTAGCTCCATAGGGAAGCACCGGCTTTCGTTTCGCAGTTCACAGTGGCCCTGGTACCAGGACATTCGTTCTTGGGGGACCTAATACACTCGAACGGTCACCAGACCAGGGAGAGCGCACCGTGCCAACAATGTCCGAGTCCGTTTATGTTTCCGAATCTTGCCCAGCGCATCCGAGTTGAAAATTCATTCTTTCAGATATCTACGTCGTGGAAATGATCATGACATTGGCGCACGTCATGATATCACTGGTCCACGCACGGCACAATATTTGTTGGCTCTATTGGGCCGGGAGCCGACTGGACATGGTGATCCCCTTGCAGAGCTACTAGGCAACCCCCAAGCAGGGGGGCAATTGGGAAACTATGTTTTCAATCAAGAAGGTCTGGATTCCTATCATCCTGCCTTGTGCAATCCTAACTCTTCTCAAGCGTTGGACCAAATAATGACCCAACTTATGGAGAATTCCACTGCTGGAAGACTGGTACCCGCAACAGAAGAGATTATCAACGATCTGCACAAAGAGGTCCTCATAGAGGGCTGTTCGTACCCGCAACTTTCTCGAGTTCCGTTGAGCTGATCCTAGTATGTAGCTCCGCTGTTGGAAAAGGACTGCGCGGTGTGCAAAGAACAATTCAAGTTGGACACCGAGGACCCGGACGAATTGGTCGTGATTACGCTTCCTTGCACGCATCCATTCCACGAAGGTTGTATTCTACCCTGGCTCAAATCTAGTGGGACATGTCCGGTTTGCAGGTTCGGCTTATATGGTGTCTCTGGTTCGTCGAACGAATGCGTCTGACATTTCGGTGCATCAGGTATGCACTTATAGCTCAACCGGAGCACCATTCTTCTGGTGGGAGTTCGGGAGGGAGTTCGACCACCCGCCCCACGAGTCGTTCACGTCCGCGATCCTCCGGGAGCTCTCGTAGAGGTGGTGACGGTGGTTTCTTCCCAGCGTTATTCGGCGGTGCTGGTGGTAGCTCGAGTGGCAGTGACAACTACTCAGCTCGTTCATCATACAACCAGGAAAATCCGGGGACAAGCTCCCACAGTACTCCATCTTTTCCTGGGCAGTGGATTGAGGAAATAGATTGACATACTAGTGTCCCACCGCGCCGATCGACTTGATGGCCAGATCTCTCTTATTTGCATTAGTTGCATTAGCTGTGGTTAGCGGACTCACTCTCCTCTACGGCCTTCTAGTCACTACGCCACTTCAAATCGAATCCGCTCCGGTACAAATATTTAGATTCTTGTTATCCAGCTCCCCATCATGTATTTCGTTACACACAAGGACACCCGCATAGTATCCTTCGGCCCCTGTGTATTATCTGGGACTATCTTGGAGACAAGATGGAAACTGGGCTTCTGAATAAACAGCTATAGGGAAATGAAGTACCTTAGAAACAGTACGCAGTAGTGGGATTCCAGGACAGAGTGAGTACTACCGCTCGGTTGTAGTTGCACATATTCAGATGGAGATGCTAGAGCTGGTAAATCTGCTTAAGTTCTGCTCCAAGAAAAAAGCTAGGGTGGTGTTTTCCCTATGCCCAGGCTCTATCTGTAAGTGACCTTGTCTTTTCTTCAAGCTGAATGATTGTGGCTGCAAGTGAAGGGGAATAGGTTCGTCAAGCTCAAACCGAAAACTGCCTACACCCAGTCGACAATGTGAACGCATGTTGATGTTCACACCGACGAATAACTTGAGAGTTTAAATCATTTATTTTCGTGGTATACAGCTTTATTTATAGCAAAGCCCAAAGAATCAAAGACGTTCCTGTTACCCGTAGCTTAGTTGGTGGTGGCGGTCGTGTAAGCGGTCGTTGCGAAACCGACGCGAGCGTTGGTAGTATCGAAGACGCTGTAGAAGCGTTCAAGGAAGCTTTGCCCGTTGATGAAGTCAAGACCCTCGCCGGAGGGCGTGCCGAGGTTGTTAACGATGGAGTAAATCGAGGTGGAAGTACCGCCAATGTAGGTGTTGAGGGAACGAGGCCAGATTTGACCGTTGGGGGTCAAAGCGTATGTGACCTGCAAATGAAGTCTAAGAGATGATATTGCCGAGATATAATTGTAACTCACAGAGCCAATGTTGAAATTGAGATTCTGGAGCTGGCCATATTGAGTGGTAGTGAGGCGCAGCAAGCCGGTGGTTTTGTCCAACGTAGCACCAGTAGCAGATTGGTACTTGCTGTAGGCGTCTATTTGGCTGCTGTTCAGCCATCGTAGTCAACTGAAGCCTTGCGCTCTACTTACTGGAGGCCAGGAGGATCAAAGTGGTACCAGTGTCGACGATACCAGCAGTCTCAGATAAAATTGTTGTTGAGCCGTAGGTAATGCTCTCGTTGATACCCCAGTAGTAGGAGGCAGGGTAAGTCGTGGTAAGGGGACTGGAAAGGACATGATTAAATAATTGAGGTCATCAGGATTGACAACTCACGTGTAAGTCAAGGTGCCAGTGTACTTGGAGGCGTCAACGCCACCGAAGGTGAGCTCACCGTTGGTAGATGTCTCAGTGGTGGTAGGTGCGAAGAACACTCCAACGACTGCCTGCGCGATAGTCCCTTGGGCGTAGAGGCTATCGGTGACAGTGGGTATCGTTGTTGACTGCTCTTTAGTCAAGGTACCCTCAGTCAAGTCCAAAGGGCCAATGCTGAAAGGTAGTCAGTAACTGAGATCTTGCGAAACGTACTCCCTTACCCGACTATACCGTCGACACCTGAGAAGCCAGTGGAGGTGCTGGCAACACCAATGGACTGCTTGGTGATGGTAAGACCGGAGCCAAGGGTGACTGTGTCCAGCCATTCCTCGCCTGTATTGACAAAGTCAGCTACCTACGATCGCACGCTGAACAGCATGCGACTAACCAGAGAAAGAGCCAGATCCGTAGCTGACAGCCTGCCGAAAGTGTGAATGTTACTTTCACAAGGAGGACGCTCGGTCGGGCTTACCACAGGCTCGCCAGTGTTCACGCTGGTGCTTGTCGCGGTGTACGCAGTGCCAGCGCCAACCCAGGTGTTGGAAGAACCGGTGTCCACAATCAGGTTGTCTGTGGGCGGGCGGGTAAGCTTTTTGTGCATTGATTAACTGAGTTTCACATACAGGTGGTGGCAGGGCTACCGACGCCAACTGCAGCAACGTAGGAGACGGCCTCGTTGGTCACAGGGATGCTAGCAGTTCGGCGATCGAGCTTGCCGCTCTGAATAGCAGCAGCGTGGTCCTTCAATGCGGTAACACGAGCTTGGTCATGCTGAACGAGGTTGATAGCGCCACCAGTGGTGTTGATACGCTTGGCGAAGGGCAAGGTCACATGAGAGGAGCGGACTTCGACTGGCGTCGCAGCGATGGAGAGCGCGAGGAGCAAAGATGTGAGCAAGGATGCAGCAGGGAACATGTTTGACCGAGCGAGTCCGACTTTGGAAGTGGAGAATAGTGCTTACATCCATGCGCCTTTTATATCGTTCCAGAGGGAACGAGGGACGAGCCCTCAGCAAGGCTCATCCATGCTTGACGAGCAGAGCACATGGTGCAATTACCCTCGAGTCCAAATTGTGGTCAGAAGGCGTTACCAGCAAAGGTCGCGTCTATCACGTGGAGACATTGAGCGTGTGCCAGGAAGCATTGATACGACACAAGTGTCCAATCCTGCGCACGTCGTCAACACCCTCTGTTGTCGCCTGATCGGGATTTCCTTCCCAACTGATCCTTAGTTTGTGCGTGAGCTGGAGTTGCTCTGGGCATTATCATGGTTCTATGTTTATGTTTATGTCTGCCCCCGAGAGAAGAGACTTTTTGAATGACATATGTCGTTGAGGATAAAACGAACGCAATCGCTGAACCCTGTGCTTTGTTATAATGTGAAATCTCTGAGAAACATTGGAGACGAGACAAACAAATTCGCCTCTTCAAGGATGGTCGAAAAACGAGGACAGGCCAAAAACCTAAGCTAGAGGTCCCAGCAGTCAGCTCGGATTCCTCGAGATAACAAGAATACTCGACCTGAACCGAGAGATCTCGTGGAATGTTAATGTTGCTATAAAGAAGCGATAAGGCGAACGCAGTGTGCGCTGAATTAGATTTGCCATGATCAACCAACCATTACTTATCTCGTTTCGAGTGTCGTGAGGTCGTGTTCTGTATCGAAAGAAATGATGTCACATAAGCTTCAAGATACTACCCAAAGGTGGGAGAACTGTATTTTTCGCAGTGAAAGCCAGTGGGAAGCACTCGCATGGTACATGGTTTGGGGGGAGGATTCCCTTATAAATTATGCTGGCACCACGACGTGACTGGGTGATCGTAAGTACTTGGATCAGTGCAAGATTAATGGTGATTGCTGACATCTCGCCTAAGGAGTTACATACACCTGCCAGTGATACAACTTCTTCGTGGCGGCGGCTGATCCTGTCACGAGTTGCAGCGCAATGACAACGAAGACCGTTCCTGTCCATGCTTTTTTAGCTCCTGGAAACAGTGATTTCTGGCGTGGAGATGTCTGCACCTAATGAGCTCGATCTTGAAGGGAAACCTGTCCGCTCAGCGTCACATCTTTCAGCCGTTCCATGAGGCGCACAGGGGTAGGTTACAGTAATTGGCCTTTCGGTGAGTGTATACCAGTTGGTGCTATCACGGGCGCCACACGGTCGTGCAGCCACAGGAAGACCAGTCAGTCCGACGCGTGACCTTTGTCCATTGGCGCAGCATTTATCCCCACAGTGACTGCATGTGTCGCAAGATCACTAGCCATTCGCAGCCCAGATGGCGACCGCTTATCAGTTTAATCCCTCATGTCCACTCTGCAACCAGCTTGCGGAGTCTGCGAATCTTTTTTTCAGGGCTGAGGATGAGTTCGATAGCAAGCACCCGTAAGGACCTGAGCGTGACCCTGAGCGAGAGTGCCAGTTTCCTGCAGCGCCTCGGCACAATATCAATATATCGTATCACAGATGGTACAATTGAGAACCGTGCAGCTGGTGAATCTCGTGAACCGTACACATACACAATCCATAATAATATAAGGAGGAAATACAAAAGCGAGTATGGACATAGTACAGAAAAATGAAGGGAACCATGCTACGGAATGAATCGGGTATTCATGCACATATGCAAGGAGATTGCCAGTGCAAGAATCGTTGGCATAACGTTCTCTACTACGCAAACCGCACTTTTTCCCCTGGACGACCTTCGGATAGAAGAACAACAGCCTGAACAACAAGCATCAGGAAAAGATCAAAAGGAGGTCCGAGCGTGAGTCTCACATATTTCCCACTGATCTTCCACCCAGGCTCTTCCTTGTCAAGCCTCTCTGCAGTTCTGTCCCCATCATCTCCAAGACCAACTACGACATCGCTTTTGATGGTTCGTAAACTGCAGACCTTCGGAGCACCTGCGGCGCTAGCCATGGGTCCGATTGCGACGTCAAAGGGAGTACTTGCCGGAGCGGCGCAGTCATACGTCAGCTTGCGGTGGTTAAGATCACCCTTGAAAAAGACCAGATCCGATCGCGAGAGGTGGAGGAACAAATCCGGTGCCTCGCTATGCAAGTCCCAGAATGTATATCCGGTACACCAGAAGGGATGTTGCTCGTACACCCATCTGCCGTCCTTTTCGTATTGCTAATAGAAAATGGTCAGCAAGCAGTGCATGGAGGCCTGTTGTAAATGTTTGACCTTCCATCGGGCTCCGAGCCGCCTGAGAGACTCTCTTTCTGCCTCAGTAGCTTTTGGAAAGAGGTGCCCATAGACCATCGTGTTCAAGAGCCACTCCCAGTCCTTTCGGGTAACGTCTGAGACAAACCATGGGTAACGCTTGCCATGAAACCTGACTTGCTTCGCCAGTCCGCTCTGGATAAGGAAATCGGCTGGTTATCCACTAATCAGTAGCATGTTCACGGAACACAAGTGACGCGTATATGCACCATAAACGCAATCGCAGTACAGCTCGAAGCCAGCGTTGTCCAGAACGAAATCGATGCGCCCTCCAGTCTTCTCGCGGAGCTCTTTGACAGTATCCCACAGTTGATTCATATGGTTGCCTAAAATGTTCTTCTCGGTTGCAGCAAGGTGGTCGCCGCCTGTAGACTGCAAAGACTTGATCTGGTCTTCCGTCATGTTAATGAGCAATGACAGATCCGTTGAGTTGCCCCATAAGCAGACTGTTGAATGTAAAGAAAGCAGTCCCACAACGAGAGAAAGGCGCATACAGACCTTGGGTCAGTTCCAGGAACATCAGTCGCTCGGTTTCAGCCTTCTCTTCATCAGAGATATTTTCAGACTGTTTGAATGGCTCTGCGAAGCGCATCGAGAGCTCAAAAACAGCATCTGCTGATCTCGAGAATGTGTCGCACTGAACATCGCCATGAGTCAGCCTCCTTCGATAGGGATGAATACTTGAACATACTTTTTGGCGGTAAAATACATCGTAGTCTTTCCAGTATTTGCTTACGCTGAAACATTCATGCAAGCGACGATACTTGTAAGCCTCCGCAAACAGCCAAGGGGCGTTCATGAAGTCTTTTCCTGTAAACAGGTTTGCGAACACTCAGTACTCAGGCTGCGGACATGGCGCCAAACCGTTTGATGCTTACCCTGGAAGTATTTTGCAATCTCTTTATTCCACAGAGCAACGTCACCTTCACCATCATCAATGATGGGTCTAAGCTTGGCATTTCCGCTCAGATCGACCATAAGGGTATCCATTCTTTCAAGGCACTCGACAAGGTCAATAATGCGGTCTTCTGCAGACTGCTCGTTAAGAGTGCGCGAAGTGTCGTCGATTGCCTTTCCCAAGATGGTTGGTAGACGAACGCCCATGGTTGCGTGGGCAAAAGAGTACTCGTGGTAGCCGCGGTATGCGGGCCACGGTGGGTTGTTTGGGTCAACCTATGTGTAGAGTCACCGCACTTAACCATCAGATGATGTGAATGGAGCAATGCCATGTACAAACCCTGGAGGGCGTGCGTGGCCATGGGGCCTTGATGTCTTTCTTACTTGGCAAATGCCCCAAGTGAAGGGTAACACGCGAAGGCACGCTGGACAAGGTTGGCGCTCCTGTAGCGTGAGCGACGGCGGGGCCGACGTTGGGTGGATGAGTTGACATTTTCGAGATGTCTATATCACCATGGTCAGAGGTAGCAGGAGTGGGAGGAAAGTATTCGGATTGCATGATGAGGACTTGGAGGGAAGCAAAGGAATGAGAGTGACGAAGACGGGGTGGACAACCAACCTTTATAAAGGAGATTGTGGATATTAATATTGGTGTTACCTTTTGAGTCTAGTATGTAACTGCTGAACGATCACTCTCTGGGCGTGAGGGATTGTCGATTGAAGTTTTTCGAGGGTGCAAGAACGCGATTTGATTTATATATTCGATGAAATGGTCACGAAATCAAACACGTATTCCAGGAAAGGAAGGTGTACTAGTACAGGCGACGTCATATATTCTATGACGTCGTCGTCATTGTCGTCGTCGTCGTCTTCTTACTCTTACCACCAACACCAAGAACAGCTAGCTATGGCTGCGTTTATTTGATGGTACATATCCACATCGACACTAGCACTCGGCTTGAACAAAGTACTCTCCCATTCCCAGGTCAGCGTATCTCTCAAGCGTCTCTTCCTTATCGATCAAGGTATTCACCCCGATTCCAACATTCTTCTTGCCGGCATCCACTGCCATGTGCTTCCCTTTGTGCTCCTTTTAACTTTCTCTTACTACTCCCTAACTCACATAATAACGCCCCCTTCTATCTCGCCCGGAGCAAGAACGTCGCCTTTTCGCAGCGACGCCTCGGAATCGGCGGTGCGCTGCGACGGACTCGGACATAGATAACTTAACAGTATTCTGTCGTTCGTGGACCCATTATCGTGTATGCAAGGCTATGCCACCAGCTCCCTTTTGTCATAGCGGCCATCTCTGCAATTGGCTGCCACCGCATCAGAAACATTGTTGTTACTTATTGGTGTGCTTGCGCGATTTGGATGTCTTCGAGATGATGTTGTTCCAGAAACCCAACTTTGATAGGCAACATCTCATTAGTCAGGCCAACAGTGCCTTATCCTTACTTGGCTCATCATTGGTTTCCCGTTTCAGGTGGGATCACGTGTCTCCACTAACATTGCTCTCGTTGTTGGTCTGGCGGTTACTGACCCCGTGATGTCCAATGAAATATTCTCCTCGTGTTCGTCTAACTTCTCTATCATTATGCGACTGACTCTTGTCGGAATGTGGGTCTTCTCAGTGACCTAATAGACGCTCGATGTTCGCAGGCAACGTGGTGAATGCGAGGCTCTCATTTGCATCGCGCTCCTTCTCCCATGATCACGCACGAGCCATCTCCATACACTCTTCTCCAACCCACCAGCGTCGTTCATTCCCTATCCGATATCAACTGTGACAAAGCAGTCAGGTGCTGAATTAGATGCACTCGGCTTCTCGCTATAACATACCCACTATGGCACAGGAGATCCGATTCAACTCTTTCGGTATCCCGTATATTGTCGAGTTCGAAAACGTATCGTTTGTCCCCCAGCAATGTAGTGAAGAGTCGCGCAGTAAACATGCTCGCAATGTCCCTCATTCACCAGTCGTGTCCTCGTTTTCTGAACCTGGGTTTGCTTACTCCATCTCTTCTCTCTCACCTTCGTCGTCAACCTCGTCATTCTGTCATATCGAGACCCCTCCACGTGCTCCTCGTTTTCCATCCCTCTATAGGTCGTTTTCTTTACGATCTGCGTCGTCTCTGTTCAGGCGAAAGCCACGCCGGTCATCATCAGACCTGGATCCATCAGACATCTGTCCCATCCCTTCACAAAGTACCAACGTTTCTAGCAACGTTCTTCCCACGTGGTGTTCCGTCCCGGAGTACACTAAACCACTTCCACCAACGCCTCCACATCGCAAGATTGCTGATGTGCACGCAGATGGACTCTATATCCAATTTGCATCACCACAAAGCCTTCCACAGATGACTCGCAAAGATAAGCTGGTGCATTTGCAAAGAACCATTGGCACCGCAGTGCTTGAAGCTGGGATGAATACCCCGCCCAGAAATGCTGATAATCAGGAGCCCTCGAACAGGGACACGATTTCACAGAAGGACCGAGGGTACAAGACTCCCGACGCCTTGTACTGCGGGACATATGGCCAGATGATGGCCGCATTGGAAGGCGCCGGGTTATCTGCGACGCCGTGCCTGGAGGCAGGCTTCTCAGGATGTAAGTTTTTGTCTTTTTACCCCCACCATGAGCTTTGCGGGATGCTAACACCTCTGACCTCACTGCAGGCACACGTTTAGGTGCTCTTTTTGTTGCACGCCACAATGGCGTCAATGGTGTTGAGCTGAGGAAAATCACGCTGTGGGGCTGAGGTACGTATTTCAAACGAGCGGTTGAACCCAATGCAAGTCCTGGAAATCGCTTCATTGATCCATTAACGTGATATATATATATATTGGCGTCCTGTCTGTGTCATGCGATGCGAGGATACTTATACATGGTGTAGGTTCAACTCTTTTTGCTTTTCGGAACGTGCTATACGCCTACCTGGGTCTCTAGAATGGGCGTGTGGCATGTATTGGCTTAGATAGAGTTGGAATGACTGTATTCCTATTATCTATACCGGTTTGCCTAGGGGAGACTAATATATTAGAGACTTGACTTGTAATCTTGACTCTGTTAATTATTATAATCTAGTACTTCGCACAAGGCATGAGATAAGGCTTTGACACTTTACCTTATCTTATCAGCACAATGACCAGAACAAATACCGATTGGCAATAGTCACGAACGTTGCCAATGACAATGACTGACATTGAGGATTCCCAGAGGCAGTTAGTCGTGCTTGGTGCTGGCGTTATTGGCTTGACCATTGGGTACCTGGCGGCCACAGATCCAGATGTCTCGTTCAAGATCACGGTTGTCGCGCGAGACATGCCTGAGGATATGGACTCGCAGGCATGGGCTAGTCCTTTCGCTGTGTGTCGTCTTTCTTCGTCAAGTGGACAACACGTAACTAGTTTGGGTAATTAGGGTGCAAATTGGTCACCTATGCCAGCAGGAGGCATAGATCAACGGGTGTACAATTGGGAGCAGGTGTCCTTGTGAGTTTGCTGATCGTCATGAAGTTCTACTGATGATGTGCGCCGAAGTAATAAATTTTGGGATATGATTCCAAGTGGTTTGGTGAAGGTCAGTGTACCTTGCTCAATTGCTATTGTCAATACTTATATAGTACCAAGAAACTACCGTCGAAGATCTACTCGAAGCAAGCTGGAGACCCGGCAGGTCTTTGGTGGAAGAAACTGGTTTCTGAGGTGAGGAACTGATTAGATTATTAAAGAGCTCCTGGATACAACTGTGCTTCAGTTCCGAGAGCTCGATCGGTCCGAGATCCCAGAGCCGTACAAGTTCGGGGTTGGGTTTTATACAATATCAGTGAACCCACAAGAATACATCGTCTGGCTGAAATCCGAGCTTGCATCTCGCAATGTCACTTTCGAACGACGGCAAGTGAAAAGTTTGGAAGAGCTGCGGCCATCGGTCGGGGCTCGGGGCATTCTCGTAAATGCATCGTCACTCGGTGCGCTTGATGCATGCCATACCTGACTTAAGCAGCAGTAACTGTGATATATTAGGGTCCAGGTCCATCATTGGCGTGGAAGACACCAAGTTATACCCAATACGTGGTCAGGCGATTTTAGTACAATCACCGGGGCTACAAGAATATTTGGCTTTACAGGGCGGTACGTGCTTTCAGACGCACAAGTATCTCAGTCGCTATGAACAGGACAACAGATGACCACTCGATTCAGGGAGGAGAAGCAACTTATATCATCCCACGACCTGGAGCGACATACCCTGATACTGCACTATTAGGGGGAACGTTCCAGCTTGGAAATTGGGACACCTCTCTTGACATGAGTATTGCCCAGCGTATATTCGAGAGCTGTGCAGAACTTGCACCTTCACTCAAGGACAGTAACGAAACGAAGATATTGAGGCATCAAGTAGGCTTACGGCCAGCGAGGGAAGGCGGAGCACGGCTTGAGGCTGAGGTCGTTCAGTTCCCTCTTCGCGGCACCCATAACCTCGTTCCTTGGAATCCAGCAGCTTCGGAGTTTGGTAGTATGCATGTGGTGCATGCATATGGCTTTGGGTAAGCAACGTCATCCAAAGATAAGACAGATTGCAAACGGATGCTTCGTTGACACAGAGCGGGAGGATACCAGGCGTCCTGGGGAGCCGCAGCTGATGTTTTGACTTTGGTCAAGGCATTGACTGGCCAGGCATGACTCCAGCCGCTAATAGTTATCCTTGATATTTAACTTGATGTAGTACCTGTAGTTGAGGTTGGGCAATGAAATGTAAAATGGGATGCAAAGTCAAAGAACACGACCACGTGACCGAACGCGTTCACTTTGTATATCATTGTTTGGGTGGCCAAGTTTGCATGTCGCGGTCAGTGACACGAGACTTGGGGTCCACATAACTCTCGGCGGCGTTCAGGCCTGCCACTGCAGTTTACATCGACCATGTCTCTCAGAGACCTTGGAAGGAACGATATTTCGGAAGAAACTCAAGCCTTCAAGGAAAGGCTCGCAAGTCAAGGTGGGTGGAATCGTCGAATCACTGTTTAGAACCGTAGCTCACCAGACACCATTTAGACACCCAAAATGCAGGACTACGAACCCGCCTGATGAAACGCGAAGCTGAATTGGAGGAAATTAAGGCATCATTGGATGAAACCCTTCATAAAGTCAGGCGCGTCCCACTCGGTCATGCGATAGCCGCTACTAATTCCCTCATAGCTCAGCAAAGAAGCAGACCGCGTCTTCCGACTAGAGAACGATCTTGCTGCTCGCTCCTCTGAGCTCAAGACGGAACGCATGTCCCTCCAGAATACAGAGTTCGCTTTGGAATCGACCCAAGAAAAGCTCAAAGCAGAGGAGCGCACAAGGAAAGAACTCGAGGCCACACTTGATACGCTCTCGCTGCACTCGCAAGCGACCAGCACAGAACGCCAGTCTGTCGAACGCGAGAAACGTGCTCTCGAGTCTCGTGTACGCGAGTTAGAACGCATTATACAGACTCACGAGGCACAAGCTGTTGCGTCAAATATTCCTCGCAGGGGTGGTAGACCTCGCTCCTCGTCGGTCTCGAACTTTTGTCTCCCAGCTGTAGAGCAGGAGTTGAGCGATACCAAGGCACAATTAGCTATGAAAGAGAGGAGTCTCTGTCTGTTGGAGGATAAACTCGCTCGAGCACATGATGATTTGATGAAGGCAGAGAATGCACGTATTTCCATCGACAAAGCCAGTCAGAAACGGATTTCAGAGTTGCTGTCGACTCTGGAGCGGCAGGAGGAAGAGATCGAGGCGTTGAAAGAAAATGGGAATTCTGGAGAACGCGAGGAGGAGTTGTTGAAAAGGATTGATGAAGACGAAGCCAAGATCACAGCCCTGGAGAACTTGGTTGGCGAAAGTCAAGTTAATCAGGCGACTCGAGCTACGGTCAACAAACTACAAAATCTTTTGAAGGCAGAAGCGGAAAAGTTGCATCGCAGTGAGGAGCGTCAAAATGAATTACTTTACGAGAAGGAAGAGTTGGTCAGGCAGCGTGATGCTTCACATCGCGAGGTAGCGCAGGGCCACAAACTTCTGAGGGCCAGCGAATGTCAAATCGGAGACTTGGAGACAAGGCAGGCGTGAGTCGTCAATTTCCCATCCATTCGTTTCTAATCAGCAAGACTTGTAATGGCAGTCAGCTCCAGGCCGAACTTGCTGCCTTGCGGGCGCAGGCTTCCAGCAAGAAAGAACCTGAAGCTCCGGACACGATGGCCATCGACCGTGTTACCACCAGTGTGTCCGCAGGATGTTTCACGACCCAATCTACAATACAGGACGATGCTCCAGCGTGCTCTGACGAGTCTGCGCTAGCGGACCATATCGAGACCTTGCTACAGGCCATAGATCGACTACGTAATGAACGCGACGAACTCAAGCGCGCACTCGAGTTCTCAGAGATTGAATACCGCATCACAAATGAAGGTTTCCAAGCCCACATCGCATCGCTAACGAAAGAACTGTCCGAGCGTCCGGATGAGACGATGTCAATTAAATCTCCGCCCAGGACGAGCGGTATGGATGTGATGAGGATGAAGCACTTAGCTTCGTGCGCGACCGCCTTTTCTATCGTTATATCCAACCTTCAAAGTCACCTGGAGTTCTCAGGAGGTCGTCTGTCCATCGTTTGTACCGATCTCGCTTCTTCGGATTCCCGCTTGCGCGAAACACTTGCGCTTGTCGACCGCCAAAGACAATTGTTAGGTGCTAGCGAACAAGAACATGAGCGTCTTCTCCAGAAACTCGAAACATTGACTGAAGAGCTCTCTCAATCAGAGCAGCAACGCAGTCGCTCGTCTCGCTCGGTGGCGGATCTAGAAGCGAAGATTGACACCCTTATGGCGCAAGGCAATACCTCCGAGGCTGCTCGGAAGGAAACACAGGACAACCTCGCCCTGGCCGAGGAGCAGTTCGCTACCCTCAGCAAATTTTACCAGGACCTCGAATCCGAGCGCAACTCCCTCGCACTCCAGATTACCAACCTGCAGGACGATCTTGTTTGCGCACAAGATGAATTGGCCGACACTCAGAATCGTTACAGCGCACTCCAAGCGCAGCAGTTGTCTGACATGTCCGCGTCGGATGTCGTGCATGCGCTCAAGGATCGCATACAAGAACTTGAAATGCGTGTTCTTCGTCGTACCGAGCAGATCGGTATACATCAGCACGACATACGTCGCCTCGAGACTAACTTGAAGCTCCAGGAGGAGCGCGTTGTGGAGATGACGCTGGAGCTAGAGCTCCTCGCTTCCCAGAAGGAGGCGATGGTCGAGGACTGTGCGGAGGCTAGGGAAGCGAGAGATGAGGCCATCCAGAATCTGGAAGCAACCGAAGAGCAGATGTACCAATTTCAACGCGACAGCGAGGCAGAGCTAACTTCGATGTCCTCAGCGATGGCAAAGCTGACCTCCGAGAGCCATCAAACCACAGTCCGCCTTGTAGCGTTGGAAGCTACCAACGCAGATCTTATCTGTGAGCTCGATTCCCAAGAGCAGCAGGCACTCCAGACTCGCGCCCTTCGAGAGGAGCTGGCCGAGTTCAAGCTTAAACTGCGTGATGCAGACTCTTTACGAACATCGCTGCATGCGATGACCGAAGACATGGCGGAAGCAAGACAGCTGCTCCAAGAAACGGTGGCTCGCCATGCCGCGGCCGAAGCAGAACTAGAGGAGCGTATCGCTGCAATGTCCCAGCGCTTGCAGGACCAGGACGAACTCGAGAAGAAGTTCCTAGATACGCAGACGGGACAGGCAGAAGAAACTGCCCTTTTGCGAATGGAGCTCAACGACGCTAAGGCCAAGCTTCAAGCCTCACAGGAAAACTTCGCTGACCTCGACAAGCTCCATCAGGTGGTGGTGGAAGAGTTCAACACCGCTAAGGAAGTCTTCGAGCGTCATCTTACCGAGACAGACGAGCGTATACACGGTTTGCACACCGATCATCAAAGCAGTCTAGCAACTACAGAAGCGAAATACAGGCAGGAAGTTGACCTGCTCGCCAGTAACCTGGAGGACCATGAACACAAGGTAGATGAACTATGCCGGCAACCCCAAGACGCATCTGCGGCCCACAGTCACGCTCAGCAGACCCTTCGCGAAGAGCTGAAGTCTCACGAAGCACGTCACGCAAGCGCAAATGACCTCGAGTGCGACCTTCGCCAGGCCATTGTTGACATGCGTCGGCAACTAGAGCAAGCAGGAGCCGAGTCCCATGCCCTGCAGGAGGAAAAGTATTCACTACAAGCCCAGATCACAGGCCTCGAGGCTGAAATCCAAAGATCACTCTCTTTGACACGTTACCTGGAATGCCAGCTCACAGAGAGGTAAATAAACAATTCCTTGCTCACTCGACGATTGCTCAGAGTCTTGCAGCGAATCCGTGTGTACATCGCTTAAGGGGGGCCTGCAACAATTGCAGCTGAGTCTCGCCGAGTCAGAAAAGGCTGGCCAGGTCGCCGAGCTCAACCTCGCTCTTCAGGCAACTCAACACGAAAAAATACTGTCAGCGCTTCGCCGTGAACTTGCATCTCTCCAGTCTGGACCCGATCTTCGCACCGCTCTTGCTGAGCTTGAAGAAAGGAACCGGGAGATGGATGACCTCCTCAAGACCAAGTGCCACGAGATAGAGGAGTACGACGATCGAATACTCGAGTGAGTTGCTCTATGTTTTGCATTGCGTGCGCTTGACCCGACATAACTTGCCTCCAGGACATTAAAAGCAAACAAGAAATTGACAACCAAAGTGGAATCCCTAACGCGCAAGGTGCAAAGTTCGCAGGCGAAATTTGCTTCGATGAAGAGCCAACCTCGAGAACCGATGGCAGAACCCGTGACTCAACGTGTCCTTACGAAAGAAGCGGCTTTATCGCCAATTCCCCCTGTCCTACCCATCCCACCGTTGGTGATGAGTGTAGAGGCTTTTTCTTCGCATGATCATGTGGTCTCGAGACCACCATCGACTTTGAGGTCAAAGACACCAGAGCCATGGCCACAGCAGACATTTACTCTACCTCCGTCGCACACCCCAGACAAGAAGAGCGACCCATTTGAACTCAGTAACGTCTCAGCGGGGAAGAAGCGCCCCGCGCCCGATGACGATGAAAGGGATAGTGTCCCTCCGGAGGGCCATTATTCGACAGATCCATATCTCCGGAATGTGTCTACCCCTCGTTTGCGACGAGCACAAGGATATCAAGTCGGCTTCACGCCCGTTCGCGGGGCCTCCGAACGAAAGATCCTGGGACTACCATCACCAGGACGTCGGATGACTGCGGCTATTAAGCCTTCTGATGTTATTACAGACGTCACCAACAGTCCCCGGGGATTCTCAATACAGAGTGACCCTCAGGGGAAGAAGAGGAGCTGGCTGGAAAAACTCAGGGATGGTGCGATTTCTCAACCTGCTGGTCTTCCCTCGGGTAGCAAGCCATGGGGATCTCGATCGAATGTCTTTGAGGGACGATGATCCAAGCTGTCACGCTGGTACTGTAGCCCCATCTTATTTGTATTGTAGTACCCACTTCGACAAGTTTTGGACACTGAAGAGAGTCGTAATAAAATCCGGCAGACGTTGTTTGTAACTGACTCTCACGTTATCTATTGGTATTACTTCGAGTTGCTCGTCGCGATCTCCTTGGTTCATGATGCTCTCGTCGATCCGTGCATCGAGACACGTCTTTCCAGACTTGTCACTCGGTGTACGTGATGTGGATGACTGGGATACTGGGGTACTGCGAACCATTAGCTATACCCTCGATGCATCAGTTGTAGCGTTTGATCCGATAACCAGCTTGCTGGCTGTTGGTGAGCGCCGGGACAGGCTTGTGAGATCATCCACACTAAAGAGTGGGTTCTGCAGGAACATCTCATGGGACTATTCGTGTGTTCGGCTCGCCGGGAGTCGAGGCGACCTTGGGCCTACCAGAACCCCTGCGCATCCAGTTCCTCCAGTTCTCGGCCTCCACTGGCCAGGTAGTCTCAGTTGGTCAGGACGCATTTTGAGTGTATAGCTGTTGAGAAGCTGAACTCTCGCACTGACAGACGAACGCAACCAGTTACACATATGGGATCTGACCCAAGTTGGTGACCCCTACCTTCAGAAGACAGTAATCTTCGAATGTGCTATCAGGCAAGTACCACAGCCTATCCGATACATGGCCTTTAACGATTCGACTGAGCGGTGCACCATAGTGCCATTTCGCTTTCCCCTTCACATACACACGTGAGCATGCTATATACTTCTGCTAGTTTCTGACATCCGTTAATGATATACTTATGCCATACCCTTCCAAGCTCTTCATTGCCTTTCAAACAGGAGAGATCAGAGCATATGATCTTCTATGCCTCAGAGAATCGCCCTATATCATTCCTAGTTTGTGGAGGTCTCATTGCCAACGCATGTCACGCGCTGGGATGGAGATTCTCACAACTCCAGCATCGTAGGTCCGCGACAGTGGATAGGGTGCGGATCCTAACGGGCAGCACGGCCTAGGGAGATACTCGTGGACATTGTCCCCCACCCACGAGACCTAAATCTAATGCTCGTCGTCTTCGGAGGTATGTCCCAGATTTTGCTTGACAGTGTTTCGCGCTCACCTTCAGACTTCAGGGGGCGTGGTGCAGTGTGACTTAGTCAGATCTATCGTTCACTGCGTTATCATCAAATTTGACTGGTTCTCAGGCAACACGAGATATCATCTGCACGTATGAATTTGTCATCCCTGCTGGTGCATCGGGAGGAGGCGGGTCCGAGTCTCAAGTGCGTAGCATGTTGGCGAATTGCATGTCGCTGAGATCCAACAGGAGATTCTAACTGACCGTCGGCCATTGGCAACGTCGGTTGCGTTCCATCCCGCTGGTCATTTCTTTGCAGTTGGCTACATGGACGGTTGTATCGCCTTTTGGGCGATCGGAGACGGGGATCGGCCATTACTTGTGATGACTTTAGAAGACACGGACGTCAATGTCGTTGATGGCTTGAAGATCCGGTACCGTTTGGAGAATACTTCCGGGAAAGTTTTGCCATCAGACACTCGGGATCCTATATACAAACTGTTGTGGTGCGGTTTTCCGAACTCAACGGATCCCCGAGGCGGAGACACGGCGCTTCTGGTGCTTGGGGGTGGCCTGGTTGGGGACAATCCGGGGCTCGTGGCCTTGTTAATGCCTGCGTTTGACTCTCCCTCACCTCCGACGGGTGCATCGGGACTTCACTCTATCGTACGTGATGCGATGAGAAGGTCTCTCGTTCCCAGAAAAGAAGCCTTCTATCCGTCTTCCAGCATGGTTCGCGACTTCTTTGTCATCCCGCGGGACAGCCCCTACTTTTCTGGTGCATGGGATCCAGTTGACATAGTATGGATCTGTGGCCCTCCTGACACGCCAGGTGTCGAGGCATATCAATTCCCACCTCCTCACTTCTTCAGCATTCACCCTCCGCCTACACCTGATCAATATGGCTCAATGGATGTAGAGGGGTACCTTTCCTCAGTACTAGAAGAGATGAAGCTACACCAGACTCCTCGGCGCCTACTCTTGCCAGTCTCCTTAGCGAGTGCCCGCGATGGGGTCACTGGAGCTTTCATCATGACAATTCAACGCGAAGCAAGCGACAAATTACTGACTTCCCCGACAAGACAAGATTCACTGCACCTGAACGGTGGATGTGCTTGGATCGATGGGTCGAAACTCTCACAGGCAAAACTTGCGAAGGTAGACCTCATAGTATCTTTTCCATGTACTGTACTCAATACGTCATCAAAAGTATCATCCGCATCAAATTCTCATGACGGCCCACCGGAATGGAAGTGTTCATTTTTACGACATCAGCCCGCAGCTCCTTATCAGCACCGAAGCCTCGCCCGTGACAAAAGACTTCCCTCAACCCCTCCATGACCTGACGATCAACCTCGACACGGTGTTGAAGGATCATGGGCTGCGTGAATCGCTACAAGAAACACCTGGTTCTCCTGAAATATGCTCGGTCCACTTAGCCCCAGAGTCATTGGACTGCCTAGTGACAATGAAAACAGGTGCTGTCATTTATTGTCTCCGCTCTGAAGAAGACGAGGTCGCCACACCTGGAGAAGCGAGTGACAGGGAGATTACTCTATTGAGACATCTTCCTAAACAAGAGGGGGGCAGATTCCATCCATATATGATGTTGCACCAAGGGACGAGGGTTACAACTGCATCGTCCTTGTGCGATATTGGTCAGTGTATGCTTCCCAGAATGTCTATCACTCACATGTCTCCCAGGTTTCTTTGCTGTGGGATATAACGATGGTTCTCTGACCATAGTCGACCTTCGTGGACCATCGTTATTGCACCCTTCCCATGGTGATTATCTGCGAAAGAAGCGGTTCCAGCTGGGTCACAGAAGCAGATTGGATATAGTCATCTCTTTGACTTGGACTATTTCAGGGTTAGCTGCTGGTACGACAAATTAGATCCAGTAATCGAGCGTTTCTCTGACTCTGCGAGCAGACCCAGACCCGGCGGTCAGACTGATCGCCATTCATGCATCCGGAACTACGTATATCTACAAGATAGCTCGCTCGCAAGGCTCAACAGTATTTTCCATTGCAGGCGTTGTCGCTACAGAAACTCTGCCGGACCCACTGCCCCGTTGTTCATTTGTCCTTGACTCACAAACTGGTGCGCTGCTGTGCGCAAATGGGGCTCGGTTAGCTGCTTTCTTGCGGGCTCCAGGTGCGAATTCCAGTGGGTGTCTCTGGGTGACAGTGAGCGCGACTGGTGCACGATGCATCGCAGACATCACTGGAGACCGGATTGGTAAAGTAGACTGGAATAAGAAACATCACGTTCTTAACGCGCAAATGGTTGAACGAAATGGTGAGCCCTTCACACGTCCCAGACCTGACACTAACCTGCAGTCGCTTCCAGGCTCCCGCGCCCTTGTTGTATTTACTGACAAGAACGAAGCTGTGGTGTACTCCATACCCTACCTGGAGGTCCTCCACACTACCCCCCTCTCAGTGAAACTGAAAGGGTAAGAGTTGTCCGGATTATCCTAACATTCTTTGCTACATTTTTTGTAGTCCAATCTCGGCAGATGAAAGTGGTGACTTCATATATTGCGATGAGATAACAGGTTCTGGGGTAGCTGCCAAGCTCACGTTGGCCACCATGTACAAAGGTCGTCGTGTCTACGATGATCTATTGATAAACCTTATGAGGTCGGCAGCGGCCATACCACCTCAGCCTCAACCTGTTCCCGTTGGACCAGCTTCACTGCTTGGCTCGTGGTTCAATCTACCGACGTCGTTGACGGGAAAACAATTAGACACCCTCCGTACGTTGTTGCCCAGAATCCCGGGATACTTTCACTTTCTTAACATTCTACCCAGTCGCCGGCCCAAATAGGCCTGATCCACAGCAACAAGCATTTTCTCATTCAAGGGATGTAGAAGCCACCAATACTCCAAATCATGGCACTGCCAGCTCGGGCAACATCGAAAAGACACGCTCTGAGCTATACAGCAAGCTCACTGCTGCTGTGGCAGAGCGGGGGTATGTTGGTTTCACCCAGTTGCCAATACTGTGTTTTATCTTCCTTGTTTCAGAGAAATGCTTGGGGACTTAGAACAGCGTTTAGAGTCAATAGGTCAGGGATCCCGCGACATGGTTGCCCAGGTGATTATTATCATCACTCAAGAGCAAAAGCGGAACATACACTGACGCAATCTCCAGGCAAAAAGGCTCGCTGCCGAGCAGGGGACAAAGAAGTGGTTTGGTTTCTGAGGTTTCATGATGATACAGTAGTGACTAGCTTGCATACTGTAGCTGTCTGTATGGAGGCAACCGTAACGCGTAACGCTAGGTGGTTTCGTCACAAAAAATAACGCATAATAGCGTGCTGGTTGCTAATTTTCCAGGCGTCACGTGGCTTGACCAGCTTGGTTGCTAATGACAGCAATGTAATGCATAACAATGGGTAAAAAAGTAGTTACAAGCATGCATCAAAATTGATCAAAGCACAGATGTCTTCATACTCCCCTGCAGCCACCAAAAAATTGCCAGGACCCTTTTCCATGCTCTGCTCCCAACACAGAGAGGGACACTGCCTACCTCAGCAGGAATCTGAGCCACACCAAGGGCATCCCAAATTACCACACTCAATGGGACATCAGCATCAGCATAAGCAGTGACATAGTCTGACTCAGAGTCATCAAGTCCACAGACAACACCCATCCAATCTTCAATCTCTTTGTGGAGTGTGGAGTGAGTGTGAAGGTAATTGACAAGAGCTGTCTGTGCTTGTCTACTTGTAAGACACTCTACTGATAAATCCCACCCCTTGACCTGACAGCATGCCTAAGACTGTAGTAAAGAATTATTAGAACAGTGTAAGAAATGTAAAAATGACAAACTTTTTGGACTAGTTCATGCCTGAATGGCCCAGTCATGAACTCATATACACTTGAGATGCCAGTGACCAACACATCCCATAAGACAGGGAGTGATGTTGTGAACTTAACCTGGTCAGCAGTTAGGTTGCTCTTCAGAGCCTCCTGGTGTGAATCAATGAGATAGGGTCTGGTGTTGTTTGAGGTGGTGTTTGATAACTTGATTCAGACCCACACCAGCAGGCTGAAGGATGCCTGCTAAGTACAGTAGTGTTCATTCCTGTCTAACCATACTTATACTCTCCACCCTGAGTTGCTAAATCACCCATTGTAACGCCAGCACTGGCCATTGGGCTGCTGACAATAGCAACCATAACACATAATGGGGATCTGGTTGCTAACTTGGAGTCAGGGGTATCCATAATGCACCTCCCCATGGTTGCCTCCATACAGACAGCTCCAGTATGTAGATGGACTGTATGATTGCTCCCATAACCAACTCATGTATCAACAACTTGTCTTATGCTCTAAGCACTTGAGCCATCAGCCCCACACAGCTCTTGCAATAACTCCCATAGTATCCTTCTATTTCTGAACAAGTTGTCATCTGCCCACCTTCCCTTGGCTGCCTCCACTGCAAACAATCCCAGATCATCTATTGGAGTAAACTGTGATGGAAACATAGTCAAGACTATCAGACCAGCGATGGTGTCAATCGCTCTGGCAGTCAAGGAACAGATGTTCACCTGATCTGATTGATGCTCCTTGGATGGAAAGAAGTATACTGGTCACATGATATGTGTTTTGATGTTTGCTTTAGGAAGGAGATCCAACAGTACTTGCCTTTTCCATGCATCCCTGTGATAATTCTAGTGAGCAAACCTTTGACTGCAGAGAGGAGTGTGTCAGCCAACCTTGATCTGTCCAAACAAGCTGCATTTGGTCTGTGCCTTCACCAGACACAAAGACAAATCTGAATGGTCCAGCAATCCTGCCCTGGATGAAGGGTTGAATTTGTTTGACAAAGGTCATGGTGTGATCATAACTTATTTTGGTGTACTCTTCCTCGGAGAGCCCAACTGAACTTTTCCCAAGAGCCCAGATGTAAGCATCATGGTCCCCAAGATGAGCAGGAAGGTCTGAAGGGTAGTTGAGGAAGTCTAGAAGAACAATTACTTCTGTCTTGGCATTCTGTGGGAAGTCCATCCATGTGGGAAGGGCACATCTGGAGAGTACTGTAATCTTTGTGATTGCTACATCTGAGATGGCTTGTGTCACATCCCGAAACTTTCCCAACCCATCCGACCCAATTCCGGCCCCCTATGATCAAATCCCAAATCCTGAGCCTTGGACTTTACCTTGGAAGATTTCTCCTTCATATGATATTCTGAACCCCATATTCCCCATCCCAGACTTTCATATTCCTATCTTGGCTATCTCTTGACATGTGTTCCTTTCCTTTGACATTCCTTGACATTCACAGTTCCTATCAATAATTCCCTTTCCCCTGCTTCACAATTATTGTGCCATTACCCTCAGTTATTATTCCATCATTCTGATGCCATTCCGATTCATCCCCTTACTTTGTTCTGGAAACCCGAAACCCCAATTTGTCTGACATACTACAGTTTTATATGTTCCAGACTCTTCAGTATATAAACCTGCTTGTACCCTCCAATATTTCCTTAATTCAAATATCAACTAAATCCCGTTCTATCCTGCAAAGTCTCTACTTCACTCTGAAACCTGCTTCAGTCCTTAAGTTGATCTTAGGATTGTCTTCTGACCCTCTGCCTTGAAATTGAGGAACAGAACTCATACAGGAGTGCAGCACATAAGCTGAAGCTGAAGTTCCTTACCCCTCCAACCCCCCTCAGGGATTCCTGACCAACTCCGCCCTTCCGCATGCTCCGGAACTATCTGGGAATTCCGGGATTGAACTCAAACCTCTACAAGTTCGCTAACATCACTTCTTTACTACATGTCTAGAACTATTCAGACTTGTGCTTAAACACACAGTATGCAAAACATTGACGCAGCTCAGTCAGAGGCAGCCTGAGAAGATGCCCTGCACTCCCTGATGACCTCGCATTGAGGCCCCAATGTTGCCGAACAATTCTGTAGCTTCTCTGCTTGTTATACATCAACCTCCATGTCTCAAGCTAGACCCCCATCTCAAAGCATCTCCACCCCTACTCCCATGGGTTGTTACCCCAGACCCCTCTGATCATGGGAACAGTGGCGACAACAACCCTGACCCCAACAACCCTGATGATGACAACTTGGATAACGCAATCTTGCCAAATCCCATCATGGCACTTGCAAATGCAGTTTGCAGTCTTGCTGAGTTATCGTGCTGCAACCGCAAATTCAAAAATTCCTCATCTCCACACACGAAGGTTCGGGAACCCAACACCTTCAACAGGACTGACCCTCGCAAGCTGTGGGCCTTCCTGGTCCAATGCAAGTTGAATTTCCAGGACCGTCCCCATGCATTGCAGACTGACCGCGCAAAGGTCACCTTTGCCCAGTCCTACCTAAAAGGTATGGCTCTCGAGTGGTTCAAGCCTGACCTCCTCTAGATGGATGATCTGGACTTTCATCCGGACTGGACAGATGACTATTGGGAATTTGTCCTCAAGCTCCAAACCAACTTTGGCCCCCATGACCCTGTTGGTGATGTGGAACACCAACTTAACCACCTATCCATGAAAGACTCCCAGCATATCAACAAGTACATGGTAGAATTCAATCGCCTAGCCTCTCAGGTCCAGGGTTATGGCAAGGGAGCTCTCTGACACCACTTCTACAATGGACTTCTGGATCACATCAAGGACGAGCTTTCTTGCATCAGAAAACCACACACCCTAGGAGAACTCTGGACTCTCTCCCAGACTATTGATGGGAGATATTGGGAATGCAAGTCCAAAGTCGCTCGCCAGATCAGACCCTCTGGAAACCAGTCCTCCACATCCAAAAGTACTCCCGCCACCTCATCTCCGAAACCTGCCACTTTGTCCAACCCCACTGCGTCCTCATTGTCCTCTAAGGGGAAATCCTCCACCCCTATCCCGAAACCCCCATTGGACCTTTCCAGTAAACTCGGGAAGGATGGACGCCTCACTTCCGAGGAATGAAAATGTCGCTTCGACCTCAAGCTGGGGCAGAGCCGCCAGACATATGGCTAAGGATTGCCAGAAGTCCACTTCCCGCATGTCCAAGGCCCACACAGCTAAAATCTCCCCTGCTCTGGAAGCCAAACCAGAGGCCTCTACCCCTGAGGCAAAAAAATAGGGCACAGCCTTCCGGACTCTGCACGGGACGGAGGCTGCATTGAATCCCACCGTGCACCTATGGAGACCCGTCTCAACGCGTCCGCTCTTTATGATCCCAAGGCCCTTATGCTGATTATTTCTTTTCCTGACTTTTCTGAAATTCCTGCTTTTCCCGCTTTGTTAGATTGTGGTTCTACTGATTGTTTCATCAATACTACTGTCATTAACAAGCATCATTTTCTGACATATTCTGTTCCCCCTATTCCATTGAAACTTTTTGATGGTACTTTCAATTCTACAATTACCTGTGCTGTTGACCTTTCTGTTCGTTTCCCTTCCAGCTTTGTCACCTCCAATACATTTTATGTTACTCCATTGGATTCATCTTGTTCCCTTGTTCTAGGACACAACTGGCTCACCTGCTACAATCCGTTGATTGACTGGGTACTGGGCAGTATTACTTTCCGAACTCTGGCTCAAGACTTGCCAACGACCCCAACGTCACCTCCGGAGATGCCAGATTCCATTCCCCTATCTCACTCTGACATTCCTGACATTCCGCCTCATGAAGCTCCTTGCATCTCATTTGTCAATGCTGCTGCCTTTGTCTGCACGTGCAAACTCAATGGCTCCGAGCAGTTTAGCATTCACCTCCGTCCCCAGGACTCCAAACTCCGTTCTGTATCCCTTGACTCCAAAACCCCTGAAGAAGTCGATCTGTCCTCCATCCCTCTGGACTATCACGACTTCCCTGATGTCTTCAGTAAGTGCAAGGCTGACACCCTCGTGCCCCACAGGGAATTCAACCTCAAGATTGACTTAGAGGAAGGTGCTTCCCCTCCTCTTGGAACTGTTTACCCGGTTTCCACTACAGAACTCGAGTCCCTCTGGGAATTCATAGATGAGCACCTCAACTATGGCTTCATCCACCAGTCCAAATCCACTCACGGCGCTCCTGTCCTCTTTGTCCACAAGAAGGACAGATCCCTGCACCTCTGTGTCGATTTCCAAGGACTCAACAAAATCATGAAAAAAGATCACTATCCCCTACCCCAAATCTCCGACCTCCTTGATTCCCCCAGCTGTGCCAAGGTGGACACCAAAATCAACCTCCGTCACACCTACCACTGTTACACTTGAGAGATGTTTCAAGCGTAGAACTCAGATGGGATCGACCTTCTGTCCTTGAAGGGCTCTTGTTGTTGTCTTGTAGGATCTAGGTAGTCCTAATCCTAGTCTGCTTTATGAGTACTAGGCCTTCTGTCGTGAAGGATTTGAGACGGTTCGAAGGTCAAGAGAAAAGAGTCTACTATTGAGTAGAACTAACTTAGGGAAATACAAGTACAGATGGATAGCTACTTATGGTGGGAGAGTGCAGCGCACAGACCAAGGTTAATAAGTAGCTGTGGATAAAAAGGGGTAATCAGAGATAAGAGGGATAAATGCCATTGGGCAGAATATCATAGAACATCAGAGAAGCATCGGGAAAAGGGGATAGTCATGGGGTCAAAGAAGTATTGTGTGAGAAAAAGGTTAGGGGAAAGAAATAGGGGCAAATCATAACAACCACCTTGTCCGCATTGCACCCAGGGATGAATGGAAAACCGCCTTCCAGACTCGCTACAGCTCGTACGAGTGGCTGGTGATGCCCTTTGGGCTCACCAACGCCCCTGCAGCTTTTCAGTGTTTTGTCAATAGTGTCTTTGCGGACCTCCTAGATGTCTGCATCGTGGTCTACCTCAACAACATCCTCATTTCATCCAATGACATGGTTTCTCACAAGGAACATGTCCAAGAAGTCCTCCGACGTCTCCAGAAACATGGACTTTATGCCAAACCGGACAAATGTGAGTGGCACTTGGACTCCGTCGAATACCTGGGCTACCATCTCTCCCCCCAAGGATTGACTATGTCCCTGGAAAAAGTCCAAGCGGTCTGGGATTGGCCCAACCCCAGAAGGTCAAGGACATTCAGTCTTTCCTCAGGTTCACCAATTTCTATTGTCAATTTATCTTCAACTACTCCAATATCGTTGTTCTACTTACCTGACTCACTTGGAAAAATGCCCCCTGGAACTTTGATGATTCCTGCTGCTCTGCCTTCACCCAAGCCCCTATCCTTACTCACTGGATTCCGGACTGTCCTATCACGGTCAAGACCAACACTTTGGACTATGCTATTGCAGGAATCCTCTCCATCCATTGTCTGGACGAGGAATTTCGCCCCGTTGTGTTCTACTCCCATACCCTGACAGCCCCGGAACTCAACTACAACACCCATGATAAGGAACTCCTTGCTATCCATGAAGCCTTCTGGCATTGGCGTCATTACCTTGAAGGTTTCGGTACCCCTATCAACGTTGTCACCGACCACAAAAATCTGGAATATTTCTCCACCTCCAAAGTCCTGACCCGCCGGCAAGCCCATTGGTTGGAGATCCTGTCCCAATTCAACCTCATCATCTGCTTCTGCCCTGGATGTTTAGGAGCTAAGCCCAATTCCCTCACTAGATGCTGGGACGTCTACCCCAAAGAGGGGGATAAGGACTATGCTTGTGTCAATCCCCATAACCTCCGCCCGGTGTTCACTCAGGAACAGCTCACCTTGTCCCTACGAGCCACTATCCTACTAGTCCTGGTCCTCCAGGCTTCATCCCTGCTTGACATTGAAGACATTCACAAGGACATCCTAGAATCCCTGTCCTCCAACCCCATAGCTTCCCCCCAACTCTCAGACTTGTCGGACTCCCAATGGGCTGTCAACCCCAAATGTTTCCTGACACTTGACAATCACATCTTCGTTCTGGAAGCTAAGGACCTATGTCTTCGCATCCTCCGATACAAGCACGACCACCCTATGTCTGGACACTTTGGGCAAAACAGGACATTAGAGCTCATCCATCAGGAATACACTTGGCCAGGGCTCTGCACCTTTGTCAAAAACTATGTCAATTCCTGCACTTCCTATGCCCGAGCTAAAACTCCTAGACACTGCCCCTACGGGATGCTCAAGCAGCTCCCAATCCCCAAAAAACCCTGGAACTCCATTTCCATGGACTCCATAAAACAACTCCCCCTTCCAGCGGATACACCGCAATCCTCGTAGTCATCGACCACCTTTCCAAGCAATCCATATTCATTCCCACTCATGACACTATCAACTCTCCGAGCCTCGCGAAATTATTCCTGCTCCATGTGTTTTCCAAGCATGGAGTTCCCTCCCACATCACCTCTGACCGGGGTTCCAAGTTTGTCTCCCATTTCTTCTGCTCCCTTGGGAAAGCCCTTGACATCCGCCTTCACTTCACTTTGGGATACCATCCCAAAGGCGACGGGCAAACGGAACAAGCAAACCAGACCCTCGAGCAGTACCTCAGAATCTACTGCAACTACCAACAGAACAATTGGTTGGAACTCCTACCCCTGGCGGAATTCGCGTACAACAATGCCCCTAGTGCTACCACAGGAGTATCCCTGTTCTTCACTAACAAAGGCTACTGTCACATCCCGAAACTTCCTTAACCCATCCGGCCCAATTCCGAACCCCTATGATCAAATTCCGAATCCTGGGCCCCGGACTTTACCTTAGAAGATTTCTCTTTCATTGAACATTCCGAACCCCATACTTCCCATCCCGGACTTTTGCATTCCTGTCCCGGACTTTCTGCATTCCCGTCCCAGACTTCCGTATTCCTGTCCCAGACTTTTGTATTCCTATCTCGGTTATCTCTTGACATATGTCACTTTCCTTTGACACTTCTTGACATTTACAGTTCCTATCAATAATTCCCTTCCCCCTTGCTTCGCAACTATTGCGCCATTGCCTTCAGTCATTATTCTCCCATTCTGACGCCATTCTGATTCATTCCTTCCTTTCTTCCAGAAACCCAAAACTCCGATTCATCCGAAATACTTTAACATCTTTATATCTTCCAGACTCTTCAGTATATAAACCCACGTGTACTCTCTGATATTTCCTTAGTTCGAATATCAACTAAATCCTGTTCTTTCCTGATCCCCTCTGAACTTCCTCATTCCTTAAGTTGATCTTAGGATTGATCTCCGACCCTCCGCTCTGAAATCAAGGAACAGAACTCATACAGGGGTGCAGCACATAAGCTGAAGCCGAAGTTCCTTACCACTCCAACCCCCCTCAGGAATTCCCACCAAACCCTGCTTTCTCTGCACTCCGGACAATCCGGGAATTCCAGGAACGAACCCAGACTTAACAGCTACCATCCCAATGTCTCGGTCTACCCCGAAAGGGACCTGACCTCTTCCTGCGCTTGTGAATATGCAGTTGACTTACAGGAACTCCATGAATTCCTATGCACGGAAATGGCCCACACTCAACAATGCTACCAAGGACCCATGGATTCCTGATGACTCCCCACACCAGACTTTCGGATTGGAGACCAAGTGTTCGTCAAGGCAAAGTACTTCCACTCCACGCGCCCTTCAAAGAAACTCTCGGAAAAGAACCTTGGCCCCTATCCCATCATTGCCCAAGCTGGACCCCTGTCCTTCACCCTCCGACTTCCGGACTCCATGCGCACCATCCATTCTGTCTTCCACATCTCCCAGTTGGAACCCACAACTCCGAACATAATCCCAAATCAGGTCCAACCCCCACCTCCCCCAGTTGAAGTAGATGGAGAACCTGAATATGAAATATCTGAAATCCTAGACTCCAAAATCGACCGGCGACGCAGGAATTGCCAACTCCTGTACCTGGTAAAGTGGGCAGGCTACAAAGGGACTGATGAAGAAACTTCCTGGATCCTTGCGACCAAACTTGCTCACACATCAGAACTCGTCTTGGACTTCCACTCCACATATGCCGTGAAATCCGGACCCCTTAATTCTCTCAGATGAGGGTGGAAGCACATCGTACAATTCGTTAAACAAAGAAACTATGCTATGGTTACATGAGGAGACCAAGGGGAAGTCCTATACTACCTCCCCACTCCCATCCTCCTCACCCTCACCCTCCTCCTCCCCATCCTCGTCCTGTTCTTCCTCCCCATCTGCCCTCTCCTTTCCCTTCCACTCCAACGCCTCCCAGCCCCCTCCAGACTCCACACCCTGGGATGTTGAACACAGCGCTGTATAACCGCAGTGTGTCACATCTTACATATAACATATGTAATGTATGTAAGCAGTTAGACAGTCACATTTATTGTAGTATATACACCCAGTGCTGTATTAGCACTCAATAGATCCTCTCTTACTCTCAAACTATATTCTCTGTAAGAACCCAAGCTCTACAAGCTCAGGTGAGTATAAGGAGTCTTCCTCCCTGCATTCACATGCCTGTTTATTAGGTTATGAGCCCTGGTGAGCTACCTCTCTGCGCTTTAACCAGCTGCATTGAGCATACTCCCGGATCACCTTGAGCGTTGCCTTCAATGGCTGACACTGAGCTGAGGATGAGCGCACTAACATGCCGCTCAGGCCTAAGGCTGTCTGTGAAAGCACCCTAAACAGGCTGCTGAACTCATCGCATACTGAAATGCTGACGGTTTAATTTTTCAGATATCTACCAATGGCCTCCCTCCTCACAAATCCAAATCTCGTCCCTGTCTTCACCGGCGCCAACTGGCTTGCCTGGTACCCTCAAATGGAATCGTTCCTCATGGCCCAGGGCCTTTACCATGTTATCACTGATGAGCGTCCCTCACCAAATGAAGAGGATGACAACACCACCGACATCACTGAGTGGAACCACCACAATACTCAGGCCATTGGTAACCTCTGCCTTTGTCTCGCTCCCAACATCCTGGCAAAAGTTCTTTCGAAAACCACTGCCTCCAGCATCTGGAGCTCACTGAAGGAAGAGTATGGTACACCTGGTGTTGCTGCGACATACGTGGAATTCAAGGCAATGTTGGACACGCTGATTCCATTGCATGAGCACCCCACTCCTGCTTTTAGTAAGATCAACGCTCACTTTGCACGACTTGCCGACACAGATTTTGAGATTTCTCCAAAAGTCCAAGCAATGATCCTACTCGCGAAACTACCATCTTCTGTGGACACTATCGCACACCTCATCAGCCAAGAACCAAGAACCCTCACCTCCATTCTTATCAAAAAATTGGCAACTCTGGCTTGGGAGCAGCGCGGCACCCACCACAGCAAGCCCAAGGAGGCTCAGAAGCTTAGCACTGTAAAGCGCAAGTAACCTGACCCCAAGTTCAACCAGCAGCAGCAGCCCCAGCAATCTTCCCAACAGGGAGGAAGCAATGGTGGTGTGCCTGGCCAAAACAAGGGGAAGACCAAGCATGGCAAACATGGCGGTAAAAGCCGCAACCAACATGAGCACAACCACCTGGCCTCCTCCACCCTTTATACACCTCCTATGGAGGTAACTACACCATCTATCATTGATCCTTGCCACCTCACCCACACCTCCAGTGTGCAAGACTTTGGACCCCCTGCCTTCGAGACCACTCTCAAGGCTTTTGACCTTCTGCACCAAATTGGTGTTACCCCGTCTTACGAAGGTGTTCACACCATCGAGACATGTCTCCCAATGGACCCCGCTCCTGAAGCAGGCCCTTCTGCCAAGCACCCTCACCTTGAGGAGCGCATCTCTACTGCCTCATTCACCGCTGAGGACGACACCATCTCCATGGCAAGCAGATACGAATCCGATGACATTTATAATATGTACATTGACCACTGGGCCTGCAAAGGAGAACCGGGGGATGACACAGAGAACAATTTTTCCTGGCAAGTGCCTCCCTTCTCATTGCTGCAACAAGAGACTAATTCACTTGCTAATGCTTGCTTAGATGCAGTTACATAGCAATGAGTAGTACTGTAAAGCCATGCCTGAATGACATTTGTGTTCACTTGGTCGCAATTTCTGCATGCGCAAAATGTAAGGGAAAAATACCTGAGAACAAAGCACCTACATGGATGCTTGACTCAGGAGCATCAATTCACTTCACTATGAATAAGAAGGACTTTGCCCAATATGAACCACTAAAAGAGAAAATCACGGTTCAAACAGCAAATGGGATCAGCACAGTAGACAGAAAGGGCACCGTCATATTACAATGTGCAGATGAACATGGGCATGCCACTATGGTGAAGCTGCATCCTGTTTATTACATGCCAGACCTCAATGCACGCTTACTCTCTATGGGCGTCTTCCTAAGAGAAAACTACACTGTGCGCAGTGACTTGCAGCACATTACAATCTTCCATACATCAGGGAAGCCCTACCTGACGTTCTATCCCAGGTTTCCTGGTGATACAATCTTTCAAATACAGTCGCTCCCTATTGGTGATGCACAAAAGAAAGACACATATGTTATTGATTATGACATCATGCACCACCACTTTGTGCACCCATCCAAGGATGTACTGCAGCATGCGCAGAAACACACTGGGAATTTTCCCACTATCGACTTCCCTAGGGAAACACCGATATGTCCAGGTTGCGCTCTTGGCAAAATGCCCAATCAAGCCTTCCCTCACAATGAGCAGCATGCTATGCACCCCTTCGAGCTGATTCACTCAGATCTCAAATCTTTGCCTATGGATTCATACCACAAATACCAATATCTCATCGTCTTCTTCAATGATTTCACATCTTTTGTGTGGATCACTGCTTTGCACACCAAAAATGCAGCATTAACAGCCATGAAACAATTCTTAAAACTTGTGAGCACACAATATTAAGCCCAAGTCAAAGAATGGATGTCGGATGCAGGGGGAGAATATAAGTCTGATGCTTTTGATTCCATGCTCAAAAATGAAGGAATCCATATTTACCAGAGTGCCCCACATACTCCAATGCAAAATGGCTGCGCTGAGCGCTTTATGCGCACTCTCATGGACAAAGCAGAGGTAATGCGCCATGAGGCCTGCATACCTCCATCCTGGTGGGAATTCACCACCCAACATGCTCCCCATGTATACAACAGGTCACCCATGCGCCGCCTTAACTGGTGTGCACCCTTTGAGCTCCTGAATGGAAAACAACCCAATATCAACCACCTTTGTGTCTTCGGATGTTGTGAAGCTTACGTCCACCTTTCTCCAGACGTGCACACCAGTAAAATGGCTGCCAAATCAGAGCCAATGATTTACCTAGGAATTGCTCCAGGTAATGAATGCAACTTTCTATTCATGCACTCTCCCAACAATGTGCTATTTACTTCTGCACATGCTCTCTTTGATGAGCACAAGTTCCTGCGGTGTTCTACCCATAAGAACAGACCCACAGCTAAACAACAACTGGATCAAGCGCCACCTCTGGCTGCAGATGATACTGATGACGACATCGATGAGATCATAAAATCTTATCACTGCAACAAGGGTAAAGGAAAGGAACGCCAAGTTCCAGCACCTCTGAGGACACCTCCATGTGCCCCTTCCCCTATTCCTGAACAACCACAGATTCCTGTTAGGGAAAACTGTCCGCCTGTCCCTCCTGCACTTCCTCACTGCTCTATGCACAATTGCCATGCTCCTACGCATTTCAGCAACATCTATGGAGAAAAACAGCACCCGGTTGAACAATTCAAGGAAATAGAAAATACTCGTACATGGTGACAGATCGTCGGCAAGCCCAGTGGCAGCTCTCAGTGCCAAGAAGCTCGTGATCAACATCCCGACCCACCTGCTCTGTCCTCACCTACCAGTGAAGAAGACATTGAGCGGATATGTCGTGAAGGGGGAGTGAATCTAACAAACTTTCTACTTTTGAAAACTCTCCCAAACTCTCCTGGCACTGAAAAGCAGCCTAGAGAATGGTCATTCCATGACATCAATTGCTTACCAGAGGCAGATCAGTCCCAATGGAAGGCAGCTTGTTGAGATGAACTTGACATACTCAAAAAGCACCAAGTATATGACCTTGTTGACCGCTCCCGCCATAGGAAGGTCATCAAAAACCAATGGGTCTTTGACATCAAAACTGATGGTCACAAGAAAGCCAGACTAGTAGCCAATGGCTTCTCCCAAGTCGAAGGCTTAGACTTTGACCAAATATTCTCACCAGTTGTGTGCTTAATACTTGCACTAGCAGCACTGGAAAACTGGTATATCTCTGGCCTCGACGTCCAAAGCGCCTATTTATATGGCAAGCTCAATGAAGAGATCTATATGGAACAGCCAGAAGGTTTCACCAAGAAAGGGCAAGAGCACAAAGTGCTCCATCTCAGACATTCCCCATATGGCTTGAAACAGGCTGGGCTAGCCTGGTGGCAAACCCTTAAATGTGCATTCAACGCAAAGGCCACAGTATACATATAGATCAATGCACCTACCTTGAAACTGTTCTCGAACGATGTGGCATGCAGAACGCCAAATCTGCACCAACACCATTTCCCCAGGGCTACTACACCTTGCCAAATGACCAGCCTGCAGACTTTAACTTGCACAGTCATTTCCAAATGGTCATAGGGTCTTTACTCTATATAATGTTGGGCACTTGTCCTGACATTGCTTATGCTGTTACCGCACTATCTAGGCATGCGGCAAACCCCTCAGAAGACCATCTCAATAAAGCACTGTATATCTGTCGCTACCGTCTTGGAACCAAGAATTACTCTCTTGTGTTCAAAGGTGAATCTGGTCTAGGTTTAATAGCTTGCACAGACTCAGATTGGGCATCTGATCCCACCTCTTGCCGATCACAAACAGGATACTTCCTGAAACTTGCTGATGGCATATTCAGCTGGGCCTCCCATGCCCAGAAGACTGTTGCTCTTTCCTCTACTGAGGCTGAATACATGGCACTCAGTGATTGCAGCCACCAGGTAGTATGGATATGCTCTCTATTAGGTGAACTCAACTACCACCTCAAACCCATCCCCATCTGTGGTGATAATCAGGGTTCCATCTTTATGGCAACAAACCCTATCACAGAAAAGCGCTCCAAGCACATCAATATTTGCTACCACTATGTATGCAAAGTTATATCCCAGAAAAAGGTTGAGATTTACTTTATTGATGGAGCAGCTAACCCTGCAGATATGTTCACAAAGAACCTTGGACATGTCAAGTTTGGGCAGTTCAGGGCCCAGTTAGGCCTTGAATTTTATTAACGTACACTGGCAGCTCAAAAAGTGCCATATATCTCACTCGTGCATCTATGTGATGCTTAGCGAGGGGGAGTGTTGAACACAGCGCTGTATAGCTGCAGTGTGTCACATCTTACATATAACATATGTAATGTATGTAAGCAGTTAGACAATCACATCAGTGACATGTCACATTTATTGTAGTATATAAACCCAGCACTGTATTAGCGCTCAATAGATCCTCTCTTACTCTCGAACTATATCCTCTGTAAGAACCCAAGCTCTACAAGCTCAGGTGAGTATAAGGAGTCTTCCTCCCCACATTCACATGCCTGTTTATTACAGGACCCCTGAGCCTCAAGGAAGGCCGCCAGGCCGCTCGTGAGCACCTGCCAGATGCCTGACAGCTGCGCCACGATGGCCTCTTGGAAGGCTGTGTTGGCCTTCCTCTCCCATCGTTCTTCAGCCTCTTTGTCCCCTTTGTCCTCCTCGCCCTCCTCTTCACTCTCCTCCCGGGCCTCTGGACTCTTCTGCCTCCACCGTTTCTGGTCTTTCCCTCTGCACGGGGAGGCCACTTCCATGGCGGCCCTCTTTCCACCGCTCCAGCCTCCTGGCACAATGAGTGTGCCTGTGCACACCTCACACACATCCTCAATCACCTGGTATTCAGGCCCGGACACAGGACCCTTGCCCTCACGCAAGCTGCACAGGGAGTATTGGCCCTGGGGAGCCAACCCCTGGGCCTCCCCACACTTCCTTGGGATGGCCCCACCTCGGGCCCCTTCGACAACCTGCTCGCCCTGCACTGTTGCAACTCCTGCAACTCCTGTCACATTCTCTCGGTCGCCATCCTCACGACCTCTGCCTCTACCTTCCTCCTCCTCTTGTCATCCTCTGCTTTCCTCCATGCTTCCTCCTCAATCTTTTGCCTCGCCTCCTCATGCTTTTCCACCTCCCGCTGGGCTTTCTTCTCCCTGGCCTCCTGAATTTTCCAGGTGGACTCCCGCACACGTTCTTCCTCCTCTTGCTGAAAAAGGGCAATTTCATCATTAGATTGCGAGTGAGTAGACATGATGGATGATGAAACTAAACAACAGGCAGTCAATGGTCGTAAGGTCCCTCAGATTGATCCCCAATTTTCAAACTCCGCCATACTTCTATTTCCCATTATGGACTCCTATCCAGGCACTCAAGGGTTCATGCCTAAGAGGGGGATACTGTCACATCCCAAAACTTTCCCAACCCATCCGACCCAATTCCGGCCCCCTATGATCAAATCCCAAATCCCAAGCCTTGGACTTTACCTTAGAAGATTTCTCCTTCATCTGATATTCCAAACCTGTATTCCCCGTCCCAGACTTTTGTATTCCTATCTCAGCTATCTCTTGACATATGTTCCTTTCCTTTGACATTCCTTGACATTCACAGTTCCTATTGATAATTCCCTTTCCCCCTGCTTCACAATCATTGTGCCATTGCCCTCAGTTATTATTCCATCATTCTGACATCATTCCAATTCATCCCCTTACTTTGTTCCGGAAACCCGAAACCCCAATTTGTCCGACATACTTTAACAGTTTTATATGTTCCAGACTCTTCAGTATATAAACCTGCTTGTACCCTCCAATATTTCCTTAGTTCAAATATCAACTAAATCCCGTTCTATCCTGCAAAGTCTCTACTTCACTCTGAAACCTGCTTCAGTCCTTAAGTTGATCTTAGGATTGTCTTCTGACCCTCTGCCTTGAAATTGAGGAACAGAACTTGTACAGGGAGGGGCACAGCACATAAGCTGAAGCTGAAGTTCCTTACCCCTCCAACCCCCGCCTCAGGGATTCCAGACCAACTCCACCTTTCCACGTGCTCCAGAACTATCTGGGAATTCTGGGACCGAACCTGGACTTGACACCAAGTGATTTGAGTACATGGGCCCTCTGCCGCATCGCATTTAGCTGCAGTTCCATCTTGGATTCATCAGATAGAGTGCTGTGGAATAGTTTGCCTATCAAGTAGGCCACCGTTTGCTGACCTTTGCCTTTGTAATGTTCCTTTAGCTTTTTCCAGACTTCTTCTGCTGTAATGGAGTAAAGGACTCCACTTAAGGGCTTGTCCTTCATGGTAATTGTTATTTGTGCTCGTGCTTCCTTGTCTCGTATCAACCAGCTCTCTAGTGTTGCTAGATCTGATGCATCCAGTTTTGACTCAGTTCCATCAACCAATCCCATGAGTCCTTGTATATCAAGGATTGTATTAACTTGGTACTTCCATGTCTGGAAGTTTGTTCCGTCGTTTTCAAGGGATGGTACATCATAGAGGCAACTGGAGGGTTGACTTGATTTATGTAAAGCTGAAGTTGAAGCTGTTGCAGAAGAACTCAAAGGAATAGCTGTAGATGCTGAAGCAGGCATTTTGAACTAATGAAGGACTTTGTCGGAAGCTAGGCAGAGTCAGGGCTCATAGCCTTTTGTTCCGAGGTAGTTGGCCTAATGAGTGATGGAGTAAGTACTCAGTCTCGAGTATCAAATACTAGACTTTATTAAACCAACCTAACGAGTGACAGAGTAAGTACTAAAGAGCTATCAGTAAATAAAAGGAGTGTATAGCTAAATAATGTCTCACCTCAGTCTCGAGTATCAAATACTAGACTGAGGTGCGTAGAAGAAAAAAGACCGCACAAGTGGTTGACGTGATTACCTAATCCATCCTCGACGCACTCTATGTATCACCAATTTACAACAAAAAGAAGTACCGAGGGCATCGAATTCTACCTGAGAGTCTTATGGAGGACATGGATAAAGCTAATATATAGTATTGCAATCATACTACATCTTGATACACTGCAAATATTTCTTTTCTTACTGATCTCCCGACGGCATGCATCGTCTTCCTGATTTGGATTGTTATGCTGACACATCTGATGCTAAGTCTACATGTCACGAAAGGTCACATCACCTGACATTGGAGGGATGAGCCCTAACTTACTTACATACTGTATATAAGGATTTGTATGACCTTGATATCCGAATGTCAGCAAGTACTACCACTAGTGTTATGCTAGTATACTAGTACTTGGTACTAAGCACTAATTAACCAACGACGCTGACCACCCCGCCCGCTTGTAATACCTTCAACCTCTTCTACCCTGAATGGCAACGTATGACTCTCTGCACCGCCAGTGCAGAACACTCGAGTCTCTCTTTGATTCCAAACTAACAGCATATGCTCGTCTCGCATCCTCCATAGCGAAGAATCAAGATGATGTCGAGGCGTCAGGTTCCCGCGAACGGTGGCCCGATCTACAAGGCGAAGTTGAAGACCTCCTCGAGAAGGCGAGCACTGGCTCCATCTTCAACCATACCTGTGACTCACTTGACTGCGCAGCTCAAGGAGACTAACGATGCATTGCTCGCACTCTCCAGCAATCCTAATTCTGTACCATCCCAGTCCATGTCTCGTGCCATACAACGACACCGAGAAGTGTATCAAGACTACGCACGGGAATTGCAGCGGACCAAGGTTTGCACTCATAACTCTTGTCTCTTATGGGTCGACTTATGCCGAGACATTCCAGACCAATGTACAGCATGCCCTCGAACAAGCGAATCTGTTGACCGGGGTGCGAAACGATATCGAGTAAGTAAATCTCTCTTCTCTACTATCAGAGATCCATAGTCACCTTTCTCCAGTGCATATAAATCCTCAGCTGCCGACTCCTTGCTGGCAGAACGGGGGCGTATCGACAGCTCGCACCGAATGACAGACGACATCCTTGAGTGAACTTTCAGTTGCTCTTGCTTTGTGACACGTCACACTCATAGCCTCGCAGACAAGCATACGAAACAAGGGCAGAATTCTCCCGTCAGAGCTTTTCCTTAGCTGGGATCAACACACGTATGATAAGTGTCATCAGTACGCCCCTTACGTCGCTTCATCTTCTCCACCGCTGACTTCCCCCCTCCGTAGATACAATGCCTGGAATCAACAATTTGTTGGCCATGATTAAAAGTCGAAGGAGACGAGACGCTGTCATCATTGCCGTTGTAATCGTTGTATGCTTACTATTACTCCTAAGTTATATGACCCGCTAGTGAATTACCTGCTTACATTCCCTGTCTTAATTCACGGGCTTGTTGCTTAAAGGACGTTCTGACCGGGAAATCCAAATCCAAGCAACCAAAGCCAGACTAACCTGTGTTGTAATATTTGTAAAGTGTCAAGGAAGTTTATCGACTACTTTCTTTGATCGCAATGGGCTGGTGTGGTTTCCATTCTGAAATTCCTTCCAATTATTCTCTAGTCGCCTAACAACACCCCAATCTTCCTCGCTCACAACTTCCATCCACGTTGTTTCCACAGACCATCCCTTGATTTCAGCAACAGCAAGAACCATATCCCACGTACGTTCGGCACATTGGTCAACGGGATGATAGTCTGATTCAACCAATATACGGTGGGGAGAACACGCAGCGATCAGCGCCCGGTGGTTTGGTGACCGCCCGTTGATAACGGTCGACAGAGACATGTATACATTTATGTGGCGCTTCTGTGCATTATGAAAGATTTCATTCAATGCTGCTATCAAACATAGAACGGCTACCTCTATCGCTTGCCATGTCTCCGAACTGATCCCACAACTGTGCAGGTCGATGCTGATTCGCAGCCATCCAGGACCATGTTTCTTATGCATTCGATCTAGTAAATCCGAAGTAGCCTGATGAGACTTGACGCTGTGAATGCTGACATTGCGACCAAGATCGACTGCGAGATCGATTTGTGGTTCGAGGGTGGCTAGCTGGTGCTCCAGGGGGACTGTGAAAGGAGTCAATTCTCGCAATGAGGCAAAATAGTCAATAGGGACTCGAGCGGCACGGTCAAGCCCGACCTCTCCTAGCATAGCTTGTGGAAAGGCAGAGAAGTTGTGACGCAAGTTTGCGAGGACGTCTGCTAGCGAGACGGGATCTGGTAGGTGAGGAAGCAATCTCTCAAACATCTCCTGCTGCGCGTCTGAAGGCGAGAAGAGTCGTCGATAGTGTTTTTCTCTTGAAGAACAGGGCGCTAGTGATATCCAATGGGAGAACCAGGGATGGTAACCTGATGCCATAGAATCCGGTTGTCAGCAGCAGGTAGGGAAGAAAGGAAGGGATGGTGCAGTGCAATGCTGACCGAAGCATGGGATGACCTTCTCTGGATATGCATTTGCTAAATCTCGCACGAGAAGCTGGTCAGACTGCCGAGAAGACATGGCACAGATAGTTATCGAGAGGTTGTCCATCGCCTCTACATTCACTGCTGATTCTGTGGGATGGCAATGCACATCGACGACGTGGCGCAGGACGTCGAGTGATGGCTGAGGCCGTGAAGGTCGTTCTGCGTACATCCAAGCGCCGCACTCGGTGACAGGGAGGAGGCAGAGATAAGACAAGATCGTTGTGTGTGTAGCTTTGTGAGAGTTGTCTGACTTTAACCCGTAAAAATCATGTTTCTCAGTTTGTCCTGCATCGAATCTGGCCTTAATGCTTGGTCTTGTTCAGTCTGCCCGAAACGCAATAAAAAAACAGACCGAGTTGTTCAGCTCGTCCATTTTCTTCTTCAGAGGACCGGACATGCAATGCAGATTGGACACATCTCCACCCGTCCATCGATGGATGAAAGATTCACTGGATCGGACTGCTTTCCGCAAGTCGCTGTCGATCCTCGGGGTGCGCGTGCCAGCTAGCAAGACCACTACCATTTTGAAATCTGAACAGTTGAAGAGGTGCGTCTCCCTGGCGTAGTTATCCGTACAAACGCTTATGCATGGTCTATGGTCTATTCTGATTTCAAGATACATTATAGATTTGCCTAAGATTCGTAGCGTAGTCTGGGATCCTTCCGGGGGAAAGGACTGCCGGCTCATTTTATTGAAAGTCACGGAAGAAGGTACGAATCCTGCTCGTTATACGAGCTATGACCATGACACTTGTCCTGCAAGTTAGCTGCCTTGTCACCGGAAGCACGATCATTCTTACAGGAACAGTGTGCTGACCTGACAGAACATACGATCAACCTGAAGTATGACTACTGGACTGCAGGTGCGTGGATGTCTCTACTCTTGAAGTTGCGCACCAACCGATCTGAGTGCAGATGAAATTCTACAGTCTGTGCTCCCCGAGGCGCTTTGTGATGACTCACCCACAGGCTTCTCCATCATCGGACACATCGGTGAGTGTCACTTGTAGACGTTTCAGGGCACTTGTTAATGCCAATGATCACCAGCGCACATGAATCTCAACCAGGAATATTTACCATACAAACATCTTATAGGACAAATCATCTTGGATGCAAGTTTTCGAGGCGTTTTGACCTGACCCCGAAACTGATCACACTCCCAGAAAAACCCTACAATCAAGACGGTTGTCAACAAACTCGACAATATTGACACCAAATTCCGCTTTTTCAAGATGGAGGTATTGGCTGGAGAATCTAATTTTATCGTTGAACATGTGCGTCCTTTTATTTGGCCAAGTTTCCAAGTTTATCTAACGAGATATTCGCAATAGCACGAGTCAGATTGTCGCTTTGCTTTTGATTTCTCAAAAGTGTACTGGAATTCTCGGCTGCACACTGAGCATGATCGTCTCGTGCAGCTCTTCCAGCCAGAAGACGTTGTCGCGGATGTTTTCGCCGGCGTCGGTCCCTTTGCTATCCCGGCTGCTAAAAAAGGTTGTGCCGTTCTTGCCAACGACTTGAATCCGGATAGCGCGCATTGGTTGTTGAAGAACATAAACGCTAATCACGTAAGCTGCTAACATCGCTTGGGCGCAACGTGCTAACATACAGCCAAGGTATCTTACCTCGTCCGCGCTAGCTGTGAAGATGGTCGTGACTTTATCCGAAATGCCATCTCTCGAGCACTACAGGATCCATTCCCTGCGTACACAGGGCCAAAGTTAAGCAGGATGCAGGAGAAGCAGCAGCAACGTCGTCGCAGACAAGAACAACAATCAACCGGTACAAACCCCCCTACCATGGAAAGCCTTCATGCACCTGTGTTGTCACGGAGAGAGGTCACGCAATTTGTCATGAATTTACCGGATTCCGCCTTGGAGTTCCTGGACGCGTTTCGAGGTATTTTAGTACCACTGTCACTGGCCGAGGCCGAAGGGCAATTGAGCGGAATTTACACTACAATGCCCATGGTGCATTGTTACTGCTTTACACGCGAACTAGACGCGGATAAGGCTGAGGCAGATATCAAGCAGGTATGCAGGCATTCGCTTGTTACACGACTCCGTCTGACGATAGGATATTTTGCTAGAGGGCAGAAGCCAAAATTGGAGTCAAGTTGGACGAGGAGGTTACGTTGTACTTTGTGCGTTCAGTTGCTCCGAACAAAGACATGTACTGCATCAGCTTTAGACTGCCTCGCAACGTGGCTTTTGCGCGGTGATGGGGTGGACATCCAACGGTGCTGCACAGTAATAGCATCATCACTTTTGCACAGCATGGTTTTTGCCATTTGCTCGGCTCGGCTTAGACTCATTATAAGTGCTTAGATAATCAGAGAGGCAGTTTATCCCCGCACTGGTAGCAGGCGCTGCCAGTGTTATTCCTTCCTGTCGCTACTTAGTAGACTCCAGGTTGCAGCAGACCTTCTCAGTGGAGCCTGCATAAGTACTGTCGTCTGGACTTCTCTTTCTTCTCTTCTTTATAGAGATACCCTTACAACTACTAGACGTTAATCCGATAGAGCCTCCGCACTAGAACTATGTCTCCACTCTCTTCCGTTTTACCAACGGTCCATTGTGACACCCAGGACGGTCCTTCGTCATTCACCGGATCCGCCTTGAAGAGCGTTCGAAATGTCGTCTCAGTTCCTGAGAGCGAGTTGAAGCGATGGAGGCGTGTCTTTGACGCAAACGCGAATGTCGTGACTGGCGGCGAAAAGTGAGTCATATCGATGTTGATTCTTCGCGCCAAATGTTCATCAAGACAATGTTGCAACGCCAGATTCCTTGATCCCGAGAGCTTCGTCAATGCCATTGCGCCGAGGGGTGACTTGACTAAAATAGGACGCGCACAATTCGCCATTCTGTTCCGCGTCGCCGACGCCTCGAAGCGAGGTCTGGTTTCATGGGAGGATTTCACAGTCTTTGAGACTCTGCTAAAACGTCCCGACGCCGATTATTGGATAGCCTTTCAGTACTTTGACGTGTGAGTTCGAGAAATCTGTTTTTGCGCTTGACCTTCACCTCCCTTCCACCGCAAAAAAGTGACAACTCTGGGACCATCACCTTTGACGAATTTAAAAACGTGTTCACCGCCAATGTCGACTCCTCTTCCATTCCTTTTGACTTCGACTGGTAAGTCGGCCGCCCTTGAGTGGGAATGTATTTTTTTTAGCTTACACTTGACAGTGATTGGGTTAAGTTGTACCTAGGGAAGAAGAACGGAACGCATGTGCTTGGATGTCGGTACCTCTCCACGACTATGTCTCCTTGCTGACGGCTTGTAGATAATGAGTTCACTCAGCTAATGAAGGGGCTCCAAGGAGAGCGCCTGCGTCAAGCTTTCAAGTACTTAGACAGAGACGAAGACGGCTTCATTAGGCCAGATCAGTTCAAGCAGATTATCCTTGTATGTATGCTTGTTGTTGTCGCAGGCTTTAGAACTCAAATGCTCGTAATTAGGACATTGCAGGGCATAAATTATCAGATGCGGTGGTGGAACGCTTACCTACGTTATGTACGCTCACCCCGGGTGGTCGCATATCATATTCCGAAGTCGTGGCTTTCTACAATGTCGTCAGAGGTGAGTAGCACTGGTGTAGCCCCACGACGGATGCTCACGATATGAAATGGTATCTTAGAGATGGACATGGTGGAACGGTGTGTAACCTGCCTATCAACAAGTTCAGGAGTATCTGAATTTGGTGACAGTATCATACGGGAAGCAACTGCGAAGTCGAGAGACGGTCGAATAGACCAGTCTGACTTCCTCAACCATTCCGCCGCGAGTTCTCGCTATGCGCTATTCACTCCTATGGAAGCTTCTATTATTTTCCACTTTGCCGGAAGGGGGAGTGGTGACAGGAGACTTGCCCTGGTAGACTTTGCGCAGTTGTTGGACCCTCGTTGGAGGGCGCCGCACGAGGAACTACAAGCTAAGGCTACGACCTCCGGTGCCTCATTTTCACAGGGGCTCTTGCACTCGGCGTACAATTTCGTCCAAGGAGGTAGGCACCAATGGACATTGAAGTAGAGGTCACTGATTGGTCTTGGTCGCTAGGGATTGCGGGAGCATCCGGAGCAACCATTGTGTACCCAATTGACATGGGTGAGTAGACGTCACTATTCGGTCTTGTCGCTACGATGCTGATATACCTATCAACAGTAAAGGTGCGTGCTATAGTCACTTTGTCGTCGGGACCACTGGGCATTTGACCTGACATGTCGTTTAGACTCGGTAAGCCTCGTGTGCGCCTGTGCTTTATATTTGATTAATCGACATCCTAATTGTAGTATGCAAAATCAACGGAGTACAGTTGTCGGTCAAATGCTATACAAGAATAGCATAGACTGTGCTCAGAAGATCTTCCGTAACGAAGGATTCCTCGGATTCTATCGAGGTCTTGGTCCACAATTAATTGTAAGTGATTTCCTTGCTTTCCTTACAAGACAACTGACGTCAATGGCAGGGTGTTGCACCGGAAAAAGCCATCAAATTGACGGTGAATGATCTCGTCCGCGGGCGGGCTATGGACCCTGAGACAGGTCGCATCACACTTGGTTGGGAACTGATTGCTGGTGGCACTGCTGGCGGTTGCCAAGTGGTATGCCCCATTGTTAGTGCTTGGTAGTGGCCGTGCTGACCCGTACAGGTGTTCACAAATCCTCTAGAGATTGTGTATGTGACTCGGATTAATTGATGGTATGCTGGTGTTGACAAAGCTTTTGATCAGGAAAATTCGACTGCAGGTTCAGGGTGAAGCTGCCAAGGTAGAGGGTGCTGTCCCAAAGGGTGCTGTTCACATCATTCGGCAACTGGGCCTTCTGGGTCTGTACCGAGGAGCAAGTGCTTGCCTACTCCGCGACATTCCATTCTCGGCGATCTATTTCCCCGCATATTCGCATCTTAAAAAGGATATCTTCCAGGAGGGCTACAACGGGAAGCAGCTCAGTTTCTTCGAGACCCTTGGTTCAGCCGCCATAGCGTAAGTTTGACTCAGGTTTTTGCATTCCAAGTTGACCTCGATCGACCCCACCAGTGGTATGCCGGCAGCCTACTTGACGACTCCTGCAGGTCAGTGCCATGTGATACATTCTGAACCCCTGCTGAATTTGAACAGATGTCGTGAAGACTCGCCTTCAAGTGGAAGCTCGCAAGGGCCAGACACACTACAAAGGCTTATCGGACGCATTTGTGAAGATATGTGAGTCCCGGGTCCATTGCTAGAACCAAGTTGTGACAAATGGTTGCAGATCGAGAAGAAGGCTTCAATGCTCTGTATAAAGGTGGTCTAGCACGTGTCTTGAGAAGTAGTCCTCAGTTTGGTTTCACGTTGCTTGCGTACGAGTATTTACACAAGGTATGCATTGATGTTGTGCAACTCTGAACCTCGGCACTCACTGGATAATTATATTATTTAGTTCTTACCTGTGAGTACTTACAGTTGAGAAAATTGTCTATTACTGATCGCCATTTCACGCTCAGTACCCCTGGCAAGAGAAACCACCACAGGTACAGACCGCGCTGACCTCGCGACAAGACGACATGGCGAAGATCCGTGCCCGGAATGCCTTGAAGATCTTGCTTGACGTCCATGGCGATTTTGGGCGCCGTGCAGTGGGTTTCACACCTCCTCTCATACCCTCACCGTCGAGGAAGTCGGCATCCAAATAGCTTGTTTACGTTGTTACTTGTTTTCGTGTGTTTATCTCAAGCAAACCCTACGCTCGACCTATTATTTTTCTTTACAAATGTAGTCGGACAAATAGACATAGTTTGCATCTGCTCTTTCGCAACTGGAGGGATATGTGAGATTTCTGTAGGGTATAATATTGAGTATGGGGAGAAGTACTAGTAGTATCTCCGGATGAAGATGTGACTACTCCAATGTCTTTGATTTTGCAGTTGGTTGCGAATGATTTGGAAGCGAATTTGTGTTGTGATAAATAACTACTGGTGGTGATTACGACCGTCGACGTGGTAGCCTCCGAGTCAGCCTGAGTCGCCGCACAAATCTTATTAACGTCCCATCCTATCCCACAGCTTGCTTGTCCTTCGCCTTGAGGTCGCCTTTCAGAAGTTTGAAATGCCCCTACGTGAGGTTCAGTTCCCCTCTGACGCGAAATCGTTTGGGAGCGGGAAGGAAAAGATACTCGTCTTCTTTTCATCAAGGGTGCCTGAAACCAACTTGCTGTGGTGTCCTGTGGGTATTATAACCACAACATTGATAATGTCATGACTGGCCCCAACAACAGGACTGTGTTGCTGTAGAAAAGTTGATCATCGATACATTCGACTCAGACCAAGGACCCTCTGGTGTTCTGGTCTACGTTGGTCAAAAATCAGAGTATGTGTCGTTACCGTTACAGATATTGTCTAGCGGCCGGTTTGAACATGGAGAATCAGATGGAAAACACTTGATAATATCTTTCGCAAGGAGCCCTGGAAAGTTACGGCTATCCCAACTATCATCAAGCTAAATAATGTAGGTATTCGCTCTTTTGAAACGTAACCCTGTTTAAATTTGATGATTAATATTGGTAGGCAGGAGAGGAAATCGGGCGTCTGGTCGATGGTCAGAACTTGATCTCAGAGGAGTTGTCCTCATTCATTCAGTAGCCATCCCGTGGTTGCTAAATGATTGCGGCATCATGATAAACATTCGTTTTGTGTCTACCGGATCTATATGAATCCCGGATGGACGTGAGCGGAGGTTCGTACCACCAGTTGGTAGTTTTATATCACTTGGTCTCGCACGCTGTGCTGTATCGGAGCAAGCGTTTTCCATACAGCTTCAGTGAATCTCGGTCAAGCTGCAAGTATCAACGTGTTACAATCACAATCGCACACACATTCAGCACATTCAACTAGTATCGTTGCATTGCGTTGCCCAGCCACCCATACAACCATCCTGCACTGATCATTCCGAAGTCACCCGATCCTCGCCAAGCTTCAAGCTTCAAGATCTGGAGGAGCCGTCGCTGCTGTGCGTGCTCCTATACATTTACTGAAATTCGAAGGAGTTTTACCATGATTATGTACGAGTCGCATCGAAAATTGAGGCAGTTTTACTCGTGGAACCGAATATCCCAGGCTACGCAATTCGATGTTACCTCCCCTGCACATGTATGTGGCTCCGAGGCTCTCCCATTGCACGGCATTTGATCACTAGGATCCACCCTGTGGTTATCATTATCGAGCATTCCATAATACTGCCAGGTTGGATGGAGGATCATCATTTCCATAGATTGGCGGCATGACTCTACCATCCTCTGCCAGTCGGTCCTTCCATATCTCCATCTACAGGAACTTACAGCAACCTATCCGAACTGCGTTACAGTACCATGACATATAAGGTGCGCTAATAACTCCCTTTATCCTCAGAATCCGTTGTCCTCTTTCTGTTCACCGGCTCAGTCCTCGACATGCCTGGCCTCAACCTCAGCCCTTCTTCTATCTGTGTGGTCGAACATCATACTCCTGAGAGCTTCCTTTCCGTTGCCTACCCAACACTTCGCCACCACGAGCGTTCCTCTAATATTATTCTGGCTCATGCTCTCAAAAAAGTCAGTGCAGAAGCTGCGCTAACAGGATGCCAGTTCGTTACACAGCCTGAAGTTTCACTCGACCTACCATCATGTGACAGTCCCAACGAATCATTGTGGCTGACCCTCTGGTCAACGTCCTCCAGGGGCACTTCTGACCTGGAGATGGTCTTAGCCTGCCATCGGGCAGGACAGTATGACTTGCCTGTCTTCCTGTGGTCGCCGCAGTCCAGGTCTCTGATTTCTCCGCAGTGGTTGATCCCTCGCATTACCACTCTTGCTGATCGCCTGATGTCTTGCATTCCTCCGACGCGTGTTTTCTCCGTCTTTGGCGCGACCCACCTGGTCAAGGCTTTCAGCATCTACTGGACAAACCTCACTGGCTTCCAAACAGAACCCACACCATTCTATTCTGCGTACTTTACGTACTGCACCAAAGAAACTTTCGTCGACTCTCCTGACGCCCTGCCGGTCGGGCACTGCACCCGACGTGCACTGTCTTCAGATATCGAGGGCATTGCGCGGCTATGCAAAGAATTTGCAGACGATTCGGTATGTCACTATCATACCTTCCTGTTCGTCCTCTGGCTCATGCATGGTTCTACGCAGATATACTTCCCCCTAAGCATCGAGCACGCTCGTGCGGAGGGGAATGAACTTATCTCAAAAGGCCAAATCTGGTTGTATGAGGTATCGGGCGCAGTCGCCGCCATCTGTGCCGTTACACGAACCTCGCTGAATGTCTCAGCAATTACCAAAGTCTACACCAGCCCGGATTGGAGGCGCCGCGGCTTTGCTGAGCACCTAGTGCGTTGTGTCACTCGCAAGTAAGTACAATGCTTATTTGCCATGCGTTCATCGCTGACCCGTCTCGAACAGGTTGTTTGATTGTGGCAAAGAAAGTGTTGTTTTGTACGTGGGGCATGAAAATAGCGCGCGTCGCGTTTACCATCGCGTCGGATTCGCTGGACTGTTTGACCAGGAGAAACCGGAGGGTGTGGAAGATGCCTTGGAACTTGGATTCGTCGGCACAAATCGTGGACACTGGTGATTGCTTAGCGCTCGCCTGTGATACCCCACCTAGACCTATAGCATCCCACATACATGTCTCATTGACCAGTCGCAGGTCACCTCACTTACAATGTATTCCTACTCAATGCAGTGGTACGCTCCGTTATATGTAGCATTATTTGAACTGGTAGGTACCGATTCAAGTACTTGAATGTGCCTCTGCAAGCGATCTAAACTTGGCCCTGATACAGCGTGGGGCCTCTGATAGTCTGGTGCGAACTATGAACCTTCTTTGCTCCCACCGCGGGTAAAGTCCCCATTCTTACCGCCGCTCTTACGCGATACGATGATGCTACCAATCATCATCTCCTTCCCGGCAATAGCCTTGAGCATATCCCAAACCGTAAGTAAACCAACGGACACGGCCGTCAATGCTTCCATCTCAACTCCAGTTTTGCCTTCGCACGAGACTGTAGCTGTGCATTGGATCCTATACGGCAACGGCCCAGAGTCATGTTGCGCTGTCTCTTGACCAGCGACCACTTCCGGGGTTAACGCCACCAAAATGTGAGAAAGCTGCAGTGGATGGCAAAGGGGAATTAGTTCTGGTGTACGTTTACATCCCATTATCGCCGCAAGTTGTGCCACAGTGAGGACGTCACCCTTGCCGGAAGCCTTGACTTGCGCTTTGTAAAGCAGCTCGTTTTCTGTTTGGGGTGGGGTTCCGGTAACAAGGTCATAAGCAACTTTGGGAATGTAGATATGGCCTATTGCTGTAGCGGTACGCTTTGTGGACTCTTTGCTGCCAACGTCGACCATGGATGGGCGCCCATCCGGATCCAGATGGGTTAGCCGAGGTATATTGGCACTTGAGTGACTGTTCCATCGGCGCTTGAGTCGAGTCCCTATATGAGGACTAAAAGTGGGAACGAAGATGCTGAACGGTAGGCGTGAGTGGAGGTGCGATGACGATTGCTGAGGTCCTGCGGTAGATACGAACCGATAATCAGGAACGGCAGATGCCAGTAACTATTCCCCCTTGAACCGTGGTCCCTTTGAAGGAAAGGTAGCTAACCTCCTATAAGAATCATCGGCCGATTCGTTACAACATCGATATCCTCCATCCCTGCATGTTTCTCTTTCTTTCCCATGACAGCAGAGCTAATGACTTGTAGAAGCTCTTCGTCTGTTGCGCCGCGTCGCATTTCGTCACGAAGAGAAATCTCCTTCGCATCGAAGAGGCAGACCTGATTGTAGCGCCAGATTCATAGATCGTGCATTTTTAATGATTAAATATATACTTGCCTTGATTTGACCGTCCGCAGTTACTCGCAAGCGGTTACAAGACGAACAGAAGTGGTCGGACATGCTGCTGATGAAACCAATATTACCCTTGTATCCTGGGATTCTCCAGGAACGAGCGGTATCATTCAGCTCGTCAGATACTCGTTCGATGGCGGGGTGACGTTGCTTAATTGTGTGCAACAACTCTGCGGATGGTACCATCTTGACTTTGTCCCACTTATTACCTGTTGGAGTTCGATGGGCGTTTTTAGTGGGAGTTTTACTAGGGTACATAAAGTAGTTACCTGTGAAGGGCATGAACTCTATGAACCGCACCGATAACTTGTTGTCTTTTGTTAGCTCAACAAAGTCGAGGACCTCCGAATCGTTAAGGCCTTTGACGACGACGACGTTTAACTTGACTGATCGTAGGCCAGCGCAAGATAAGGCAACGTCCAAGGCCCGTAGGACGGCATTATGGCCAGGACGCCGAGTCATGATTTCAAACTTGAATGGGTCTAGTGTATCAAGGCTGGATGGCTGAGAATTAAGTATATAACTTTGCGGGAACAAGAGCAAAGCGGACCTCAGGTTTAAGTGGGTGAGACCATTGTGCACTAAGTCGGACAATCGACGATGCAGAGCAAGCCCGTTACTGGTCATACCGATTGAATCAAGGCCAAGTAGCCGTAACTCGTTGAGCTGTCCTGGGGTCGGCGTCAGATGGCAGTCGAGGCTCATGAATCGGAGAGCGTTACTTATGATATTGTCAAGGTCTTTTCTGACCGTTGGCTCCCCGCCGGTTAATCGAATTTTCTTGACTCCGCTTCTAACGAATAGAGAGGCAAGACGAATGATTTCATCGTCGGTGAGGATGTGATGTCGGGGGGATAGTTCAACGCCTCCGCTGGGCATGCAGTAGAAGCCTGTATTTATATGATTGAATATGTGGCTACCGATCCATTCGTAAATCACGGACATCTTAAATTACACCGCTCAGTAAGAGAGATGCGAAGATAGTCATGTTTGCGGGTAAATGAGTCGATGAGGGCTGGTGAGAAGGGATTCTGGGCATCTGTGCGAGCAATCCTATCCTAAATTTCACACCATGGTCAGGAAACGCACAGGGAGACGACCGACCATACCTGAACACTAGCTTGAAGATGCGATCCGGTCTGGGAGGAGTACCGATGTGAAGGGTTATAGATGGACCTTGAAGTAATAGCAACCTGGCGTGCGGGGGGACGATGGAACAACGAATTTAATATGTGGTTCATATGTGACATTGATGGTAAGGGAAAATGTGCATCAGCCGCGAGGGCTTTACTAGAGCATTGGACTCTTTCAAGTTCTCACTCTATCTTGACGTGACAAAGTCACGCTCGACATGTAACAGCCGTGATGATCTGTAACGCGGTCGTGACGACGCGTCACTCGGGGTAAGTAATAGTACTTGATACCTTACACTGACGCGTCGTCCCCCGATCCCAAATAACAACTGCAACTGTTCAACCTTCAACCTTCAACCTTCAACCATGGTGGGTATCACCGCTGAATGAATGATCTACTCTGCGCTGATATCTCACTAGTCGATAATGGAATATAACGGTGGCTCCGTAGTAGCCATGGTTGGGAAGGATTGCGTCGCGATCGCCTCGGACTTACGACTAGGGAACCAAGCATTGGGTATCACATCCAACTTTCAAAGGGTATGTATACCACTTGGACTTGTCCGGCCCTTTTTTATACTCGTCCAGATCTTTCCTGTGGCAGACCGATTGTATGTTGGTCTGCCAGGACTTGGTACAGACGTCACCACATTGTAGGTCTAACATTTGTCTTGTTGATATTACAGTATTCAGCTCTGTTTAGGCGAGAACGCTTCCGCTATCGTGTCAACATGTATACGATTAAAGAGGAGAGAGACATTCAACCGGAGACATTCGCTCATCTGGTTTCTTCAACGCTCTACGAGCACCGTTTCGGGCCATACTTTATCGAACCCGTTATAGCTGGCCTTTCGAAGATGCCTTCAGGTGGCTTCAAGCCTTTCATCGCCGCAACAGATCTCATAGGATGCATTAACTTGGCCAAAGACTTTGTCGTTGCTGGGACAGCGAGCGCAAAACTGTTTGGTGTCGCCGAAGGGCTATGGGAACCTGACTTGGAGCCCGAAGACCTTTTTGAGACTATATCACAGACACTGTTAAACGCAGTAGACCGGGATGCATTTTCAGGTTGGGGTGCGGTTGTACATGTCATGTGAGGTGTTGTTCTCCATCTCCCCACATCTTTTGTACCTAACTGTTATTTCTTCTTTTAGTACCAAAGACCAAGTCATAACACGTACACTGAAAGGCAGAATGGACTAAATTATCGTTGTAGTTGTCTGTAGTGAATACGAGAGCTCGACTTCCGCGATTAGTGAATAGGACTCGGTTGCAGCGGGATCTTCTTGCATGACAATGGTCTCCCGAGTCAGCTTAGTACCGCTTTACCTGTGAACAAGATACATATCATCTCGGTACTCTTGAATGCCTTTTTAGTCCTCTTCACTAACTTGAACGTACTCTTCTCACTCATTTACCGAGTACCTGTGGGCTGTTAGCTGACCTGGCATGACACCGACTGTGAGAACGTCAGATACGGTCCTAGATGATCTGGGACTTCCTTTGCACACCTTCCCTCCCAGTTTTGCAGAAACGATCATCGGCACCAGCAGTTCTCCTGGTCCTGGACTCCGACTCGGACTCCGAGCGAGTCAACAAGCACCAGCATTTCCGCGACTTCCCGATGTGACCGCCATCATCCTCAACTGGTCTCGCCTGAATAATATCATTCGGATTGCCTCTCTCCTCTGTGGATCATGGCTAGATGACACCATTGCTGAGGTACACATCTGGAACAACAGTCCACAGAAGTTGTCAAAGGAGGTGGCGACGCCATTTGATTGCTCGATTCATAGACGATGCTAACGCGTTTGAACCCACCAGACGTTCTCCGATGCTCAGTGTGACACTGGGAAGCTCAGAATTGAAAATTCGCCCCAGAACCTCTACTTCTATGCCCGATTCTTAGCATGCACCAAGGCGTCGACTCCATATTGTTTCATCCAGGTTCGTTCCCCTTTGACTCAGCCATCTCCCCGACCGACCATCACCGGTAGGATGACGACTACATCATATTGCCCGAAGTTATCAAGACTCTTCGCGCCCGTATGGAAGAATCCCCGCAGAGCGGAATCTACCTCCTGCCACCGCATGAGCATCTCTCAAGCCGACTGCGCACAACAATGACGCCTACCGGTGTCCATACAGGCTTTGCGTGGCTTGGTCACGGTGCCATGATACGCACACAACGAGCCCTGGATTTCGTTTCTCTTTTGCATCACGACTCTCTTGCCATGAACAGGGAGGAAATTAGGATGGCAGATAACTATTTCACTATCCTGAACAACGAAGTCCCAGAAATTTGGTTCGATCAAGGAATAGAACTTGGAGGGGGCCAGCCATTTACTATCGGTCAAGAAGGAGACGAGCGTAACCGGAGGCATATCGTAAGCTCCTATCCTTTGTTAAACATTCGGTTCACGACATGAAGCAGGAAAGCGCATGTCGCTACCTGGATCAAATCATCGCAAGGCGATCCGGTGCACCATCGAATGATGGCCGAGTTACTGCCGGACTCGGCTTCGTGAATATGTCGAGTAGTCTCTACCATCATTGTCAGCCGATCAATCGCGCATCTGGCCTAGGTATCCCTTTTTTGATAGAAACCAATGTCAAGTTACTGCCCGATAGTATCACCTCCAGCTGCGCCGCCGCCGCAGACATGCTTGCAAACGAGCAAAGAGGCTTTGAGTCGATGGGCCAGAATGCAATTTCGCATTATCAGAACCATCCGTTGGCGTTCGCAGTAGATGGAATCCCAGACACTGCATTTCGCAGTCCTTATAGTGAGTTGAAAATATGCTTCTATTGGCGCCTTCTTTGCTCACGATCTCCAAAGATGCGAAACAAGGGGACTATATCCTCGTTGACCTGCTATCGGCGGCTGTTTTTAATGAAACTGTGGCTGAGTTAGTTTTCCTGGTTTCTTCAGACAATGAGCGGATTCTTCAGAAATCAAAGTTCGAGTGTTCCTCAGACGGCAGACAGTGGGTAAGCAGTGTTGCATACTAAATGTGAAAGGATATCAATGGTTAAACAGCTCGCCTCGTCGCATCAGCTTCTGTGCCGACGCACGAATATGGTGCCAAGGCCACCTTTAGATCAGCAGAGTGAACCTCTTATCGAGTGTAGCGTTCAGATGGCGGAGGGCAGTACTCGTTTCTTCAAAGCCACAGTTGGTGTAGATGTTCCTCTTCCATGGGTGATATATGAGGTGTGGGTGAGGTCGACGTCAACTAGTGCTTAGGTCTATTAAGTGTCCAGTGTCTTGTATTATGAATATCCAAAGGAAAAACAGAGTTCGTGGATGCAGTTAAGCAGGAACTGCAGGCTTTGATGCGTTGTCATCGTCAGGGGAACCTGAACCTCCGCTTATGTCCACTTGCCTAACCCTGATCACCCAGACTCGGCTCTGTTTGCATCACCACGCAGCTGCACCCCCAACAGCACCCTTTCGTCTTGGAGCTCGACGATGCTACGACTAGCAACGAAACAAGCCCTCAAGTTCAACGGCGCGCTCAGCGGAGCGCAGCGTTCCATATCAGTCCAGGTAACGCACCTGCACCCGCAAGGCGGTTATACTGAGAGCATTCCTCAGACCTTGCTTCATGGTTCACCTGAAGCAAAGATAGCAGGTGATGTAGAGATTCTGCAACACTCAAGACTCGTTGCAAGAGGTAAATATGTACACGGTTTCGAAGGTAAGAATTGTTGGCTCTGGTTCAGGCTGTCTCTCTAACAGCTTGTATAGTGCATCGAGTGAAACCCGATTCAATTGATGAGTACAAGGCAGCTGCGTGCGTGGCTTTGCGAAATTCGGTCCCAGTGCACCAATTTTGACCTTTTAGCGAAAAATACTACGCTGGAATCAAAGATGACGCACGATTGCACGTCAAGCTCACAGGCAGCTGGGAAACCGTCGTGGGTGACCAAGACACGTTTGGTGAGCACCTCCCTGCGCTTCAAAGATAGTACCCACCTTCTTTTCATCGGACTACAGTCCATATACTTGAGTATGAGAACTACGCCGGCTACGATAAAACGGTGAAACTCATCAAGAATTCGGAGGTAGTGTCTCTGATTTCCATTGCGTTCACTCATGGTGCTCAGTTCACACGCAGCATGCCAAATCCTACAAGACACTTCTCCCATACGTGAACTCTCGTTCTACACAACTTACCCAGGAGTTTGCATTCTTACCTACCACACCCCCACATGCACAAGGTGGTATCTTTGAACTGCGGACTTACCAACTGAAGCCTGGAACCCTTCTTGAATGGGAGAATACATGGTACGCATTCGAAGGCCCGTTACATGGCATGTTACGGGATTGATCGCTGTTGTTAGGCGGAAAGGTATCGAAGCTCGTCGCAAATATGTCGCCCCAGTGGGAGCTTGGTTCTCGCAGATTGGGAGGCTTCACGAGGTTCACCACATGTGGCAATATCCGTCAGTGACAAAGTAAACTTGAATGAGAATCTGTTCTTACTCGCTGCAGGAGTCTTGATGCCAGGAAAGAAACGAGAGAGAAAGCATGGCAAATTGACGGATGGGCGGAGACAGTCTCCAAGGTGCCGTACACATCTGACCTAAATGATTCGACAAGCTCACGATGATGTAGACTGCTCAACTCGCTAAAGTCATGGATTCGTTTGTACTACTTCCTCTCCCATATAGCCCTCTTAAGTAGGAAGCTCGCCTCTTTGTCCCCGCACCTTGGTATGGACGAATCGGTGGTGGTTGTTTGTATGCATCGAGAGTGTGGTTGATTTCATTATTTCTTTAGCTTGTACTCTCTACGCCATTCAGGTCGCCGTGTCGTCAATATACATTTATAAGATCCAAGCTGCTCTCAGGAGGAGTGTCGTTGTATCCGAGGATGTGCCAGTCAGGGGCTAAATACCTAAATGGGAAAGTAAAAGCGTGCGAAGATTCTACTGAGATCAATATTGCGCGGATGTTACTCAGCGAAACAGTCAAAAGTGTTACCTAGAGAAGTGCAAGTACCCTGTAGCTTCCCACAATGTCAACGACTCACTGGAACGAATCTGAACATTCAGAAGAAGAGGTGAATCAAGATTCCCTATCAACCCGTAAACGAAGCAGCAGGGGTGAGCGCAGTCTATACCGAACCCATTTTTGCCCACTCAATTCCCTCATTGTAGCCTGCGATCAGTGTAGAAAGACCAAGAGTAAATGCGAGCCTTCTAGTACTCCGGGAACTTGCAAAAGCTGTGCACTTGGAGCCAATGGCATGTCTAGCATCCATGGTGTTGTTGTAATAGCGCTCATGAGTTCTATCCATTAGCCTGTACCTTCCTAGGTAAGTTATCGTCCAACGGTAGTGCGACTTGCAATCAAGTCCTATAGGTCCTAGCTACAAGCGCGGTCCTCCGAAAGGCTACATCCAAGCAATTGAACAACGATGGCACCAGGTCGAATCCCTGGTTGGGGCACTTCTTGCATGTCCAGATCGTCGTGTACAAGATCTGTTGGCCGATATACGACAGGACGACTTAGCGAGGGAGATATTGAACAGGGTAGATACTGGACCGTTTGTGCGCCCATGCCCCCAAGCATATACCAGGGATCCGTGGCTGATGCAAGGAACAGGGTCCTTCTGGAAGGCTCTCTCAGCCTGTGGGAGCCACCAAAGAAGACTTCTTTGCTTGTATCTTCCGAAGCAACGAAGCATCTGTTCGCGATGCCGCACGATCTAGACGCCAGTCGCGTATATCGAGAGAAATCGTTTCTTCGTCGAGAGGCGAGAGATTCTCTGTGGACCTTTACAACCCTTTGTTAACACCATCCTTTTAGATAACACGTTGTCCACCGTGCCCACTGCTGAATGGCAGGACCGTTTGTCGGCTCGGCTGTCGAGGACGGTGGTAGGCATCCCTTCAAGTGCTTCTATGCACGCTGCTCCATCTCAGTCACCGAATCGTGCTTTTGGGGGAGCACCTTTGCCACAACGCCGTCGACTCGACGACTCGAGCTTTGGTATGGGCCCGAGTCAACCGGACTGGAACGAAATGTATACCATGGAATTGTCAGGTGAAGGGCGATGTGATGAATAAATCAACATGTTGTTTTGATTTCACGTTTCTTAGACTCGGACGATACAGATGAATCTCAGGGCGCCACCGCATTTGGACAGTTGTCACTGGACGAAAACCAAGAGGTACATGCGCCTTCGTTGACAATCGATTTTTACTGATTCGAATCAGGTTCGATATCACGGAAAAGCCAGTGGTCTTCACCTGCTCATTCGAAGTGACCGCCTGGATAGCCGTCTTGAGGGAGGGGTCTGGTTGTGTTCATTATTCTTCGTTATGCTCCAATGTAATAATATTCTTATGGTGACAGGAGACTTCCGATGGCGCGTTTCTGGCCATCTGCCAAGGCGGACATGTCCGCCTTGCTACCCGAGGCTGACATCACCGTGGCTTTTCCTCCCGTTGCGATGCAGGATCGACTAATTGACCTGTACTTTTCTTATGCACACCCGGTATTTCCGGTCATCCACAGGGGCCGCTTCTTGCGGGAATATCATGAGTGGTGAGTTTTACTCATGTATGTGGGCGCGTTCATCACGGCTCTTCGCACGTACTTGCTACCACAGGAAACGAAGGTGAGTCGATGCTGGATCATCGTGCACGCTGGTGACGTGCCCACCTACAGTTGCAGTAGCAATCCAAACACACCAGACTCCAGCCGGGGTACTCCGTCATCAAGCCCCGAGCCTTCACAAACTGTAACCAAGCTGCTGCTCCTGTCAATATTTTCCATTGCAGCCCGCTACCTTGACGAGCGCGTCCCAGAGTCTTTTGACAAATTATGGGAAGCCGGGTGTGATTATCTCGCTCAGGCGAGGAACGTTCTCGGTACTTGAACAGTGTTTCAGGCTCAAGTGCTTTGCCACCTAATGTTCTATTACTAGCCCAAGTATCTCATAGTTGTCGTGCGTCGACCTGTCAAGCCCTTCTTCTGTTGGGTCATCGCGAATTTGGGACCGGTATGATTATACCTCCCTGCGCACACGTTGTGCTAATCTATGCTGTAGGGTCGATGGAACAGGGTTGGCTGTACATCGGTAAATCCACATCTGCGGTCAGCTGTATAGCCGACGCTAAACGAAGCCTTACGTTCTTCCAGGAATGGCCATCAGGATGGTCTGTTGTCCGTAATATCATCTAGGCCGCAGTCTGATACACCCAAGCGTAGGCCCAAGATTTAGGTCTCAACCGTGCAGCAGACAACTGGCAATTCAACGGGAAGAGAATGTTCTCTGCGGAAGAAAATCAAGTCAGGAAACAGATATGGTGGGCATGCTGTATCGCGGATAAGTACGTTCGTTGTTCGACGGTTGCTTGAACTCACTCTGGTTGTTTGGCTTGCAGATATGGTTCCACCTACATGGGTTTGTTCACTTTCGTATACCGCCTTGTGATACCTGAATTTTCTGCTCAGGGCGACCAACATGCATTAGCGAGGACGATTTTGACACACTACTGCCAGATGCCGAAGAGGTGAGCTGCCCACTGTTTTCCTTATAAGATTAGGTCTAATTCATTCGTACAGTATGAAGAAGATCTACACCTATGCAATCAACTTGACGTAGTATCACATCAATCTGTGTCAACCGTCCTCACCATGAGGTGCTTCCGAGCTGCCGCCTCGCTTTGTTCGTGTTGTTCCACGGTTATTGACCAGCTGCTCAAACGGCTTTTTTCTAGCGGTGATAATTGGTCCGATCGTGTCGTCTGTTTACCCGGTAAAGTCCACTAGACGTGCTTCACGGCGAGCAGTCCTGGGCAACTTGGAAGCTCGCCTTGACCAGTGGTACCTCGAACTCCCTGACGACCTGAGATATGACCCGGCGAGCAAGAGAAACACTCCGCCTCCTCCTGTCCTATATATTCACATCAAATATTGGTCTGCAGTTTTGCTGCTGCATAGAGCTTTGTAAGTGGTATCTGAGTTATTCAACTTGAACAGGGCGCTGATCCAAACCTTTGAGACAGTATTCCTAATTGGAAAGGGTACGTCGTCAACTAGGATAAAGGGGGCAAGTACGTGACCACTCTCAGCTCTGAGTCAATATTGCAAAATCCGCCCCCTGGTTCTGACACCACATCGTTGAAAGCCTTTGACTTATGTCAGAGCGCCGCCACCTATATCAGTACTATAGGTCAGTGATGGGCCGCTTTCATAACTCGGACTCCCGACTGAGAGTGATCCAGTGACGACCTATCATGAGAATTTTAATATCAAACGTAGCTCACCATTCCTTTCGTCATACATCCTGAGTGCAGGGTGAGTCACTTCAGGCCAAACGAATGTCCCACTCTGACCTGTCTCCAGCATCATGCACATCGTGACACGTATGTTCTCAATCACGTGAAATTTTGCCTGCACTCATACTCATGGCGCTTCAAGTAACTTTGCGTCCATCAAATCTACAGGCTTATATCGGGCTTCGACAGCTATTGGCTGCGCTACGAGAGATGGAAGTGAGTGCTGCTCTCTGCTGGTTCCTTGGTTTGTATTCATGTGTATCGTATCAAGACGACATGGCCCAGTGCCGCTAGAGCATGGGACCTGCTCAACGGCGTCAAGGTTCAGGTGGACAGCAATCTTGCGCCACTGGTGCAGGGCCCTGACAGGCAGAAGAGGGGCGCTGATGACGCATTTGGAAAGGAAAAGAGTTCTGATTTCCTTCAGAGAGAGGCATTCGCTGCAAAGGAGCGTGTGACATCCTCGGCTGGCATTCAAGATATTAGCACCCGCATGATGGCACACATGCTTGGATTGGACATCCCAGGCATTGAACCCTCGACGTCATATTATCCTGGATATGAGTGGTGGCCTCGAGCGACAAATGCTATGCCCCCTCCATATCAGCAACCGCCATCTATAACCAGTGCATCGGGTTCGGAATCGCTGATGAACATGAACTATCCGACTACTCAGGAGCAAGAATGGAGGATTCAGGGGCCATCAACAAACTATGCATACGACTTTCAGGGCCCATCCAGCAGTCATTACCAGCTATAGCATTTTGCTTTGACACTTATCTGACAAGCGGTCCATCATGATCGTCATCACAAAGTCAGGGTCTGTTAACTTGAAGTAGGTACCCTAAGTGTACTACTGCTGTAGAGGTCCATGAGTTGATTATGTAATTGCTTGAACCCACCAGTGGTGATCCCACAAAACGCGATGAGGACAGTGGTCTTGTGTCTTTGCGAAAAGCCTACCATCTCAATGCTACACAAATATGTCAAACCTAACAAATCTGCTGAACCCTGGCGCACGTCAAAGCAACTCTTGCGAGTTAGTCGACTCCCCTCCTCCCACTCTGCCCGGCTCTCTCACTGACCCCCTTTGTTCAGACCAACGCCAGGAAAACGGAAGCTTGACCACCCAGGATCCCCCGTGTCGACGTCCGATACAAGCGCGAAGTCGACCGCAGAATACAGTCCCCAAGCTGTAGATGAACCACCATACAGAGATCATGAACCACATCCGAACTGTCCAGATACGCTTGCCTGTCTCCCTGACACAGACGGGCGACCACAACACACGCTTCCAGTTATTCTCCGCTGCGCGATATTAGGAAGTGCCAAGAAGCGATTAACTATTCGAGATATATACGCGGCTATGGAGAATAAATACGTATACTTTCGAAATGCTGGTCCGACCTGGAAAGTAAGATTGGTTCCATCTTTCACATGCTCATCTTGACGCCATTACTGCAGCAATCTGTTCGCCACCACCTGTCCTTGAATAGGTTGTTTGAGCGGCAACCTCGTCCAGTGACGGACCCTGGCTTTGGCTCGTACTGGACAGTCAACCTCTCCGCCCCACCGGGTACAAAACGACCACGAAAACGTGGAAGAGCGACAAAGTCGGTTGCGCAGCCCTCTCAGGCGGAGTCAAGTCAACAAAAGAAGCGCGGAAGGCCACGAAAACATCCGGAAGCATATGGAAGCTCAACGCTAGTCGCTACGTCTGCCAGCCCATCGCACTCGGCACCGCAATGCCAGGTGTCTTCCCTACAGACGCACGATCCGCATTCCGAAGAACATCAGGAAGGGAATGATAACCAAAACAGGTGTGATATAGATATATCAGAAGACGAGTATGAAAGCGAAGAAGATATGGTCATCCCCCCTCACCACAATCCGGCAATGTCTGGCTTGGGCATACTTGGAATTTGTGAAGTTCCCTCGCGCATTTATAGTCAGGAAAGGAGCCACCGCCTATATTCCACGGTCGACGAAGGTCTTCTTGATCGAATGCAAATAGAAATGGCTGGCTTGCGGCGACAGTCAACTGACGCTATATCTGTCTCTCTGCGAATATCAGACCAACTCGCGGAAGCACAAGCGGAATCTGCTCGAACAAAAGCTACTCTCAGAGCGGCTGAGAGCATGCTGGAAGAAGAAGGCAGGAAAAGAAGAGAGGCCGAAAGAATTGCAAACGAGGAAATCCGGTTGAGAAGGATAGCCGAAGAGACCATTCTCCGACTGCAAAACCAGTGCCACAGTAACGATCGGACCAGTTAAATCAATGTGTCTCAGTTCGTACCGACTTCGAGCTTCTTACTTTCGATCTTCCCTTTGTAACTTACCTTTCATCTCTACTTACAGTTGTTGCCTATCAGTGCTAGTCCTGCGCTTCAGTATTGCAATGTGCAGCCAGTGTCCGCTCAAATGGCGATCCATGATTCACCATCGTCTTGCTGTTTAGATCATTCTCCGTGTGGAATTCCCATCAAGTTGAACCTTTTCACACGATGGGTGAAGCGGAGCCAGGTGTACCAGTGTAGGATATCCCGCACATTGGTGGCTTCAGGCAAGTTTGCGACGTTCTATGGATCTAAGTAATGTTCCCCCCTGTAACCTCCATTTATGTGGTGTAATTCAACTTGGCAACTTATCACTGGGGGTCTTCACGTAGGAATTTGAGCCTTGGTAATCACTTTAAATTGGGCTTGTATGAAGTCATCCGGAAATGGGGACACCTAGAAGCCTTTGGTACACAGAACCAAACAACCTCCCAGAAAATCTGGGCACTGGTCGAATCCTATCGTATAAGAACGCGATGACTGGTGGCCAGCGACCCAAGACCAGAACTGTGTAGGAGATCTCAACCGTGTAAGGATGACATGCGCTGACCGAATAAATCAGCTACAAAAAATCGCGGACGATTGCACCCTTGCACACATCGGGTTCGGTCGCGGTCAGCTCAGATGGGTCCAGGATCGTTACATGTGTCGCAGAAGAAGCATTGTTCACAGAACTTTCGAGTGGACAATTGCTTTGCCGGTTTTCGTGTGTACGTGTCATGCTATTGCTTGTCACTTCATGCTCACTGCAAACGCTACAGGACACTGAATCTATCACGTCATTATGCCTAACTCCTTCTGCGTCCCACCTTGTCGTATTCACAGCAGCACCTGCGTTGAGAGTGTACGAGATACCAAAATCCTTCTCTGGTCAGGTTGTGCACCCCTCTCGAGTCATTGCTCGTGCCCATGATGCACCCGTGCACGTTTGCACGGTCGACCCAACATCGACCTATCTTGCTTCTGGATCGGCGGACGGTATCGTTAAAGTATGGGACATCTCCACGACACATGTCACGCATGTATTTAAAGGACACGGGGGAGTTGTCAGTGCCTTGAAGTTCAATTTTCCCCGGAACCCGTCAATCGTCACCTCAGAGCGCACTTTGCAGCTTGTCACTGCATCCGTCGACACCCGTATTCGCTTGTTTGACTTGATGGCGACGTCAAGAAATGAGCAAGGCGCACTTCGGCCTATTGCTGTTCTCGAAGGTCACGTCTCCGTACCTCGTGGTTTGGATGTGACTCCGGATGGCAAATGGCTTATAAGTGGAGGAAGGGACTCCGTGGTCATGCTCTGGGACATGTCCTCAAGCCCCTCTTCAGGAGATAGGATAATCAGCAAAGGGAAGAATAAATCAAAAACCATAGCGCCAACTCTGTCTAAGACCATCCCGGTAATGGAGCGCGTCGAGGCCGTCGGGTTCGTACTCCCCGACCTCAGCGACTTCACCTCTGAAACATCGAGATTTCACTTTTTCACGGCTGGTGACAAGGGGGTTGTTAGGATTTGGGACTCTCGCGAGGGCTCCGTCCTTCACTCCTCGTCAGCAAATTCCGAGTCCGGTTTGGCCGATCAGGAAGAGCAGCGGCAAATTATTGAAGCCTTGTGAGTCATCACTGTGTCCAGTGTTGGGCAATTCTCATCGTTCTCGGAGGACAGCTACATACCATCGGTGGATACTATTGTTTCTGCGCATGCAGATCAAAACATTTTCTTCTACTCCCTGAAAACGTGGACGCGTGTTCGCCAGTTGATAGGATTCAACGATGAAATCGTCGACGCGATCTTCTTATCCCCTCATAACACCTCTCCGATACCATCTACCGCTTCCTGCTCTCGAGACAGCCACCTCGCTCTTGCGACGAACTCATCCCTCGTCCGCATCTATTCGGCTTCTAGCTTGGATGTACACGTTTTGTCGGGTCATTCCGAGATAGTTTTATCGTTGGATCAAGGCGTGGGCGGGCGTTTGTTTGCCAGTGGAAGCAAGGACAAGTCCACCAGGATATGGGCACCCTCAGAACAGCTCCACGGTGCTAACAGTCAGTGGGGCTGTGTCGCCCTATGCGAGGGTCACGCGGAAAGCGTCGGCTCTGTCGCTATGTCGCGAGTGTACAGTGATACTGACTCCCATCCTCGTTTCATGTTCACTGGGAGTCAAGACCGGACTATCAAAATGTGGGATCTATCAGAAGTTCCTTTGACCTTCTGCGGTGCGGATCCATTAAAGTGTCACAGCCTCACGACGCATAAAGCTCACGACAAAGACATCAATTCTCTGGATGTGGCACCCAATGACCAACTTTTGGCCTCAGGCTCACAGGACCGCACTGCGAAAGTCTACGAGGTTTCTTACAGACCTAGTTCTGGTGGAAAGCTCCCGCATGGAGAAATTAAGCTACTTGGAATATGCAAGGGCCACAAGAGGGGCGTCTGGAATGTGAGGTTCGGGAAGACGGACCGTGTCTTGGCTACCGGGAGCAGCGATAAGACCGTCAAACTCTGGAGCCTCGAAGACTTTACTTGCGTGAAGACGTTTGAAGGGCACACAAATTCCGTTCTCCGGGTAGATTTCATTAACTATGGGACTCAACTCGTGAGTACCGGATCTGATGGTCTTGTGAAACTATGGAACGTGAGGGAGGAGGAATGCATGGCGACCCTGGATAACCATGAAGACAAAGTAAGTGATGAACCTTCGACATATACCTCATCCTTAATGTCCCATTAGGTCTGGGCTCTTGCCATCAGCAACGACGAACGTACGATCGTCTCTGGAGCCGCTGACTCGATCGTCACGTTCTGGAAGGATTGTACAGAAGAGGATGAGAGAGAAAGCGAGGCAAAGCGTGCAGACCAAGTGCTCAGGTGAGAAATTTCACATGTAGTTCCCGCCTGACCACTTAAATTTTATCACAGAGAGCAAGACTTCATGAACCACCTCGCTCTGCATGACTACCGGAGAGCGATTGAACTTGCACTTGCCATGCAGCAGCCTGGCAGGCTTCTTACACTGTTCAAAGATATTATGTCGGCCGCACTGGAAGGAGAGTCATGGGGCGATACGTCTGTGAGCGGCAACCAGGCACTAGATGAGGTCCTACGCACGTTGCCAGGGTCGGACCTCTCTCTCCTCTTGCGATACGTGCGTAACTGGAACACAAACGCCAAAATGAGTGGCGTTGCGCAAGGTGTTCTGTACGCCATATTGAAACTACGACGCGTGGAAGATGTTGTCGATGCCTTTAGCGACAGCTCCCTAGAAGCATTCGAGGCCTCCACTCGCGATCCACGAAAACCAGCCGATAGGGCAACGGGGTTGCAGGATATTGTCGACGGGTTGATTCCCTACACACAGCGACATCTCGCAAGACTCGATCGATTAGTTCAGGAGAGTTTTGTCGTGGACTACATCTTGAACGAGATGGATGGCGGGATGTTTGATGGTGCAGAGGAGGACGCCATGGAAGTCGATGGCACAAATGCCATCTCATAAAAGTCACACCTCTCATTGCTTGCTTAACTCAAAAAAAAAAAAAAAAAAGTACATTATAACCTAATAGTATCAGATGCAATGGATATCATTCCTGGACGTTTGTGGCTTGCACTAGCCGCACTCGCCCCAGTCGACATCCCATCACTCCATTGAAGACAAGCACCCACTCGTTGTCTTTGATGGTATCTAACAATATCGGATCCTCTACAGCTTCGTGGATGCGATCATTCTCCAGCAGCCATCGCCGAAATACACCTGATATACAGCCAACTGCTAGTGGTGGAGTGAACCAATTCCCATTGCGGTAAAACGCGACATTGCAAATGGATGACTCCGTGATGAGTTTGGAAGTGTTGAACAAAACAACATCATCCGGACGGTCCGATGCGATATCGCGAGGGCGGGGGGTACCGACAAGGGGAATACCGGCGCGCGCTCTGGCATCGTCATATGGTTGTCGATATGTGGTTTTCATGGAGACGGTGCCAGATGTTGGCTGGGTATCAACAAGGATTGAGAGTATCGGTTCGAATTGAGCATGAGGGTCTGTTTCAGGATTGAAACATGATGGTTTTGTTGGATCATATCGCAGTGGCTCGACTGGCGTTGTAGTCGTTTCCATACCACCTGACGGGGTGAGCACGACACGTATCTGACGTGAAAACTTAGATTAGTGATGGAAAGCGGACTGCATGTCTAGTTACCTTGAGAGGCCTCTTGCCGTCGACACCATTCGCCTCATGGACGGTTTTGTCGCAGGTATCTTTCAGTCTCGCATAATTGAGCGAATGCGAAACTGCCCATTCATGATTACAGGCGGAAGAGACTAGGCGGTCAAGCTGGTGTGAGAGTAGAAGATACGGTGAAGGTCTTCCATCTGGACCATTATTCCATTCGAATGCTTCAAGAAACGGGTCAAATCTTGTTGCACATAGAAGTGAAAACGACATTTTGGCCTCTGCAGCAGCTTCCCGCTGAGAGGGTTTTATTAGTAGTAGTGGTAGTAGTAGCAGTGGTAGTGGTAGTAGCAATAACCTGAGGTTGCCCGAGGCTAGCTACGGCTCCGTGATTATGTGACGACCCCCTGGTTGTCACACAAATATTGTCACGCCACTGAGGTATAAATGGGTACTGCCTAAGCTGCGATCTCCCACATCGCCTTTGAACAGTAACCATGTTCACCGTCAAGGCTACCTACAGAAATGAAACTCGTAAACTCACCTTTCCAGAGTCCGTTCTCTTTCCTACATACGAAGAACTATACCACCAGGTATGCAATTTCTTAATCACAGTCTGCTAATCGCTTCCAATGAAGGGCGCTAACCGCCACCCAGCTCTATCGCATATTCCCTATAAGCCACAACTATTATCTCTCCAAGCTTATATTCTCTCCTGACGCATCCAAACCTGGCCGGATTCTCATCGGAAAGGAAGTACACGCTGCCGAAGACTATGCTTCCCGAGTGACCCCTTTACGCCGCCAGTGGCCTAACCCCCTGCTTCGTTTCTCCATATTCGACGAAACTCCTCACAAGATTCCGAGCGCAGTATCTGAGAATATGTTGCTACCGAGTAGCCCTTCAACTTCCGTGTCCGGGGTCACACCCGAGTTTCCACGCCCCGTCGCACCTCCGCCTAACTGCATCTTACCTTTAAACCTCCACTCATTGATACCGCCTCTTCCTCCCATGCAGCAACCCTCCGTTTCTTGCGTTGTCCCTCCCCCGCCGATTATCTTCTCTTCGACACCCAGCAAGTCATGTTACCCTGTCAATCGTGGTAACGTGAAATGTGCATCTGGAGGGGACGCGCCATACTGCTCCATTACCAAGGGCAAAGCCGACATCGAGGCTTTACTGTCTTCATTCAAAGATGACCTTGACCGCATCTTGTGCGTCACGTTCGGGGCTCATTATACAAAGGGGCAATCAACTGCACCAGCCAAGGCGTCAGGCTCCACAGTTCCTGGCAATGATACTGTCTTGTCCCATACCGACAAAGTCCTAACTTCCCCTGCCGATTCTGGCACCAGTGCCTCTAGTCGATGGTGCTTCGTTTGCAGAACCAACTTCAACGGTATCTGGTATGGTTGTGCCAAATGCCCCTGGCACGCAGTTGTGAGTCGGTCACTCTAGAGCGCTGATCATTTATTCATAAGTGTTCAGTGTCCCGGTTGTTTCTCCAAATCCCATAGTGCTCATACTCTTAGCTTCGGTCCTTCCCATATAGTTCAGCAACGCTCCCCCACGTGTTATTTGGTGCCTTCCAGCGATCCACCAGTCACCCTTCCAGTACCAACACCTGTGCCTACTACGGGAAATGCGAGTGAAGATACGGTACTCCCGGTACACCGCGGAGTTGTGTGCGATAATTGTGACAAAACCATCACTGGCGTTCGTCATAAGTGTCTGGATTGTCCTGGTACGTTGATCCGTCGTTCATTCTGCTCACTCCCTTACTATCTTTAGATTATGATCTTTGCACCGCCTGCGTAGAATCCGGCGCAATGGACAAGCACGATCCTTTCCACGACTTTTTCGACATCGAAACACCTGATCACGTTCATATACATACCATCTTTAGTGGTGATGGCCATAGGAATAGAACGTCTAGAAGCCCACAATCCTCTTCTAGCCCTGCTGCCGCTTACCGTGCACCAATCACAGCTATCCCACAGAGAGGGGTTGCCAGCCCCGTTCATACAGTCGTTTGTCATTCTGCAACCTGCAACCTTTGCGACTCGGCGATCGCGGGTGAACGTTTCGTAAGCCTTATGTCTGCCTCCTCGTTTTCGATGAGAGCTCAAGTTTGGGTCAGAAATGCATGAGCTGTCCAGGTGAGGTCTTATCTGCTTGAACAAAGGGTGCCTTACTGACTGAGTTAGACTTCGATACCTGCTCCTCCTGCTTCAGGTTCGTCATTCCCCCTTTCACTGCAACTACTTACCTACGGTTGTTCAAGGATCACACCGGAGCAGCACCCCAACCACGGGTTTGTGAGGGTGAGCAAACCCGAAGACCTAATGGTAGTGACTTTGCGTTGGAAAGCTGGTAATGATGCTAATTGGCTGGTTAGATGCGTAACTCTGTAGCAAACCATCAAGCCGCACACCTCGCCGTATGTAACTGTAAGCTTCTTGTTGACCATTCCCTGGCTTGTCAAGTCATACTTTGAGCGACAGCATGTCGACAGAACATTCGGGGCGCCCGCTATAAGGTGAGAACGCAGTGGGAGGGCCGTTCATATTTTTTAATCGGTCGGTAGTGCGTACACCCAAGCTGCCCTGACTTCGACTTATGTGGCAACTGCGAGGCCCTTCCCATCCCCATTCACCCACTGAATCATCCCATGTTGAAGCTGAGGACACCTGATGCGGTTATCCCTTCAGTCCACAGGGTAGAACAGCCTAAGCCGATCGACGAACTGGTCAGCCAAAGGTCGCCTTTGCTTCACAGCGGCTGCGCCCAGTCTGGATCTCCCGCTTCTTTACCCCCAAGTTCGCCGGCGACTTCACACAAGTCTGTGGAATCACTTATCCCTGTCGCTGTCTCGCTTCCGCTTCTCCCCGCTCAACCTACCAACGTTCCAGCAGAGAGCAAGGCATCCGTTACACCTACTGTTGAAGAGTTTCTCGGTCTCCTTCACAGCCCCGCGAGTAGAGCGGCAGAGGTTGCACCGCCCTCCATTAGTCAAGGTCCATTCCACCCCCTAGTTGACACTGCAGACCCGCATGGATCGCTTCTTTCGGTTCACTCCACGTTGGATGTCTTCCATCAGCTGTGGCCAAAAGTCAACCAAGAGATGCAGGCGCTGATAACTGGTGATCGTGCGACCAGCCCTGTCGAAACGTCTACATTGGAGCCACTGGTCGAAGAGGATTCTCCTATTACCGAGGAAGCGTTACTAGCAACCCCGCTTACTCCTTCAGTTCCCCAGATGACTGAACGTGACAGCTCGTCTCTAGCCTCGGGAAACAAGTCGCTCGTTATTTTGCATAGTGGCTACTGGACCCCTTCCCCCGTGTCGTCAAATGTCCTTGGCCCCCAGCTTACCTCGCAACCTCCTGTCGATGGTCAGCCCGAGGTCAAACTCGTCGACGCGAACGTCGCACAACAAGGGTCTCTGAGCTCGGCCTTCGTGGCTGACACCACTGTACCTGATGGTCAGATCTTTCCGCCTGGGGCAGAGTTTATCAAGTCCTGGCATATGTTAAATAACGGTAAACTCCCCTGGCCTGCTACCACCGAAATCCAGTTTGTCGCTGGGGAGATGTTTGCCTCGGAGCGGAATGCTTATCTGAAGGCGAATGTCGGTTTCGTCTACCCAGGAGAAGACCTTGACATCTGGACTGGGGACTTGAAAGTACGTGTTTGAGCTTGCAGGCAATGGCATGTGACCAACTTCCTCCTAAGGCGCCTGACGTACCAGGAAGGTATGTTGGCTATTGGCGACTGAGTGATGGCCAAGGCAGTTTCTTCGGGAGCAGTCTGTGGATCGAGTGAGTCAGTTCGATTTTACTTGTGGTTCTGGAACTGAGGCAATCTGGCAGTTTGATTGTCGCAGATCATCATTCATCTGAGCGAGCGAGCGAGGATTCACTTGCAGCATCATCGATGGTGATGCCGAGCCCACACCTTACCAACTCAGTCGCCGTCAGCGAGGAACAGAAGATTGGTATTCTCGTGCCTCCATCACCATTGTCAACCAAACCCGTAACAAATGAAGTTGAGGATCTCGAATCTGACGGCTCTTCATTGTCCCTTGTCAGCATTCCAACGTCGGACGATGAAGATGGCGAGTGGCAGGACACCCGCTCTCATTCTGAGCCCTTGGAATATGTCGTGCTCTACGACAGCAACTCTGAGGATGAATGAGGTAGGGGAGCATTTTTACTGTTTCTTCCCTGATCTATTCATGTATCATTCACCGTTTGAACCAACTTCTTTCGTTGCCTAAGTCCTTTGCGTGTAGATTGCAATCACATTCTTCAACTTTTATCAATCAATGTCAACGATGGTGCCCAGTGAACATCGATTAAGTAATGCGTGTGGTCGGATGAGAGCATGACGGTCGAGATCACTCACAGCAACTTATTGTCACACAACCTATGATTACCGCCATGGTCCAGCTTACGGTTTTGATTGACCATCTGATAATTCTCGGGACAATAGCCTGCAAGTTGGTTTCTTTTGTTCGCTTTCGACGTTTGTTGACTGCCGTGCATGACTGCATCTAAGACTGATCTATCCTAGACTGGCACAGCAGCCTGGCTGCCAGTCTAAAGTGAAATTCTGTCACACAACCTCTACATAGCTCATCCCCTTCAATTCATGTTCAATGCGTCTCCGACATGTCCAGCGAGAAGAAATTCTGGCCGAAATTGCGATCCCCCTTTCGAAGTTCATTGGGCATAATCCAGGTTTCGCAACCAGAAGCGGAGGCAGGACGTACAAGCCGCTCAGCTAGCCGGGTGTCGAGCGTTTATCTTTCCGATGACTCTTCTGCTTTCGTCGTCGTTCCCGAGTTTGACGAGCCAGAACGGACAACACCAGCATTACCTGAAGAGTCTGGTCACAGCTCACGGCGCTTCAGGTGCTTACCCAGAGAAGCGTCCTCTAGTTCCTCGTCCCACAATGGTGTGAACAGTTACTTTTCCGGGTTCAACACAGGTACTGGAAGCAGTCCCTGTTCACCCAGCAGCGAAGCGGCTGGAAAGTCCGGGAGTGTGTGTGATGTTCTGGCTGGTGCACCCAGTTGTCATACCCATGGCACAGGTCAAGACTATGATCTTGAACAAAGGCTAGGTTCCGCGTATGATTACATCCGCACCATGCCCTCTCCAGTATCGCCCAAAGTCCTGTTGTCTTCGGACCCTCAGATGCTTCGCAAACAGCTGGGCGTGCCCCAACATTCTGTGATCAACTACCCGATCGGCTGCTTGCCAGATCTGCCAAATCCTCACGTCTCCGAGTCACACATCCTGTCATTCAAGTCCAAGTGCGCCGAGGAGACAATTTCTTATTCTCCTGGACCGGCTACCCCACCAAACCGTCATGACGATATTGTCACTGATTCTCTCAGGTTTCCCTTGCTTTCGTCACGGGAGAAGCTCTCTTTGCACATCAATACAGGCGCATCCACTCGTCATTACCCCCCTACCGCTTTCTCTCAACTTCCTTTACAAAACACCCTCGCCGTGACAACTGGACCCGCCTCTTTAGACAGCGCTCCCCCTCACCAGTTTGTGGCTGCGTGGTCACAATGTTGTGCTGTCACGACGCAATCACCTATGGGCATACATGCTACCCGCTCACCGGACCCTCAGTCTTCGCAAGGCAAGCCGTCGAAACTGTTAAAACGGCGTGTCGGGCCACATCTTGTATCACCTCCAGTGTCACCACTCTCGCCCACCAGTCAGGAAGCATCGACATCGAGAGGCGTGTGGCCCCGGAAACCAGTCACTGGTAGCGGCCCATTACCAAATGGACACGAAAGGCAAGAGTCGTTACCTCAGCTCAGAACGCCATCGCCTTTCCGGGTAGATCTTGTGAGCCCTTTCGCCCCCTATCGCTGTGTATGACGCAGTAACATTTAGTAGCCAATACATCACTCATGGCACGATCGTCGAACTACTTTTGACTTTTCTGAGGGTCGTTACGAGATTGTTGCATCGACATCATTCCCGGAGACGAAACCACGAAGGACAAGCAGTAGCACCGAGGCGCTTGCCTCCTTGGCCTGGATAGGAACGTCACCCTTGACTCCGGGCCCTTCCATTGCTACGCTCCGACATTGGCCGGGAGGTGCAGCCTCCATCCCGGGTCATAACCAAATTACCATGGCGATTGCCGTGGATGACGACAGCGTGTCAGACGATGTTTTGGTAGACCGACTCGAGAGAATTCGGAGGATCGGCAGCCTGTCAGAACAGAAGCGCGATTCTTCACCCTCAAGTTCCCCTGTTAATCCCCGATCTTCCCGTTTAGGGGGGCAAGATAACGATCTATCTCGCACGTCACCACTTCGCCTACGGCACACTGAATCAAGCAATGTGCTATCTTCGCCCTTGATATCCCATGACCCCACTTTGAGCTCGGAAGATACAGCAGTTTGGCAAGCAGTCAGAAAAGCACTATTGTGCATTCGCGAGATCGTGCGAACCGAGAGAAAGTACCAGGGAGCTCTGAAGATGCTGTTAAATTCTCAGGTTTGCCGTGTACTTCTCCCAGTGGCTATATTCACATCTCTGTACAGACCTCCGCTCCGCCTCCACCCTCAATGCTACCCTACGTTCCAGGGCTGATTCGAGCTTCCGAAATGCTTCTCAAAGGTTTCCTCGAGGATCCGTCGGCTTGGGGCGTCTCCACGACTTTTATGACTTGTGAGGATGAGCTTGAGGCGATGATGGTATCCTGGTGTGCTGTTGCAGGTTCATTTTTTACGGAAGGCAACGACACGCAGTCAGGAGGCCTCGCTGGGAGATGGTGCCTTCGCATGATGTCGGGAAGTCAGACTGTTGTGTCAAGCCCATCATCACCTGTGGCCAAGCAATCGTCCGCCCTCCCTAGCCCACAGCTACCTTCCATGTTGACTCTGATGAATGATGCCAGTAACAGAATTAAGGAGAGACAACGAATAGACGAAGAATACTGGCGGACTGGGGATAATGAGCTTACTGATTTGGAGTCGCAGACAACGTCGCCGGGGTCTTTGCGGAAGCAGGAATTTCGAAAGGGTCAGGAGTCGAACGGTCAACCTCCCAGTCGAAGGTTCAGCGTCCGAGACCTTGCTATACAGCCAACGCAGCGCGTGATGAGATATGTACTGCTCTATAGAGGTATGACACTATTCTTCTCCCCGGCTGGATCCCGACCAGTTTGCTTCCTAGACCTCCTGGACTGTACACCTTCCACCTCACCATCGCGTCCACTCGTCGAGCGCGCTCTCGAAGCCGCCACTCGCATTGCCAACAAATGTGACAGAGCGCAGAGAAATCCTGCGTTTTCACGCGTCCAGACCTAGCTTGCTCTTACGCAATGTACAAGTCAGGCGGAACGCATTGTATGAATATCGTAGACATCTTTATACCCTCGCATCGCTGCGTAGCGTCGACCACCTTATAATTACCGACAATTATTCTGTCCTGCTTGTCCTGCTTTCTGTACTAGTAGTTACTTGCATCTGAATGTAATTCGTGAACTAAACATTCCGCGCGAGGTGCAGTTTGATAAGTCTGAGAGCTTGTTGTTGTAAAGGCAAGCTAGATGGCGACATGACCATTATTTGCTACTGTCAGATCACCGAGACGATGCCGGGTTCCCGAGTAGCCCTTGAGCAAAACGCAGCCCCCTCGAAAGTACTGTAGAGTTATATGAATTTCCCTGCGATAATAGTGTCCTTGCCCATCAGTTCTGTCCGTACATGGGTGAACTTGGGGATCTGATATGAAGATCAGTGGATTTCTAGAGCAACCAGATGATCCTACCTACTAGGCTGTTCAGTTCATCTCCTGAAAAGCCAACCTTGTATCCCACACCGTCGTCTCCGACCAACATTGGTGCGACAGTGACAATCAAGGTATCAACTACGGGAGATGTCCCAATATCACGTGGCTCGGATGCTTGATTCAGGAAAGCTCTGATCACGGTCGCTCCACCCTCCACCATTACGCTCCGGATATCTTGTCCATATAGCTTTCGCAAAAGATGGGGAATGGATAAAATGCCTATGTATCGATATCTTGAAAATGCTGTCTGGCAGATGCATGCGACCGTACCATTTACACATGGGATTTCGTAGACCACCGCTCCAGCTGTTTCGAGAGTAGATTTACGCGCACTCATCTCCGCACGCTCAGACCCGAAATCTGAGCCATACGGTGAAGCACAGAAAACCCAGGGCTGTTGACCCTTGCCATCGCTGTAGTTTTTCAGCAATTTACAGTCCGTGCGAAGGCGCAGATATGCGTCCAGAATCACAGGGCGTGGCGGTCTGACATCCAGTCTCAATGTCTCGGGTACCAAACGGACTGTATTATCGCGAAATATCCACATCGTGAGTTGATATTCGACGGGAGGGCTTACCGTTTAGCTGAGGATCATCGTTGAGAGCCGTACCTATGCCCACAAGTATCGCGTCGTGCATAGATCTCATCCTGGGTCGAAGCTGAGCAAACAGCAATGACCTGACAGAAAGACACGGTACCAATGAGTCATGAGCATGCTTTCGGAGCCGCTTAGGGTGAGCTGCCTCCCTGCAATTCCTGCGATCTTGCCGTCCAATGATTGGGCAAAGGTTAGAGTTACTAAAGGCATACTTGCACCGTCCCCATCAGTCTTGTCTCCGGTGTTGGGAGGAAGTACAGAGAGAAGAAATTCGCGAGCTGAGGACATCCTCTCTTTTGGCTCGTGATAAGTATTAGCTCGGTGTTACCAAGAGTTCAACGTTCAACGTTCAAGACAACCTTTATAATTCACATACAGTAACATTATGCACCAACGCCTATGGATCACGTGATTTATTATATATAATGAATGTGGCACGCGTCTGCTTGCAATCAACATACCTTGCTTCTTCACCATCACTGTTACGCCCTGCTTTCTCTGCATTACTTGTAAAGTAACACACACCCCAGTTTTATTATGTCTGGACGTGGCAAAGGTGGCAAGGTTGGTTTCAATCGCTCACCCGACTATTTTTGACTCAACACCGTCTGATATTCTCTAGGGACTGGGCAAGGGTGGCGCCAAGCGTCATCGTAAAATTCTGCGAGACAATATTCAGGGTATCACAAAACCAGTAGGTTACCCTCTCTCAATCCAGTGTCATGTTTCTGAGCATCTTTGCAGGCCATTCGTCGTCTAGCGCGTCGTGGTGGTGTCAAGCGTATTTCTGGTCTCATCTACGAAGAGACTCGTGGTGTCCTCAAAATCTTCCTTGAGAATGTTATCCGTGATTCAGTCACATATACCGAGCACGCCAAGCGGTATGTGATTGTTCAGGTCCTTGGTCAGCGTCTGCTGATAATTCCTTCAGGAAAACTGTGACCGCTTTAGATGTAGTTTATGCCTTGAAGCGTTCCGGGCGTACCCTGTATGGTTTTGGAGCGTAACAGGTACTATGTCTGTATCAACACCTTTGTATTGTATTCACACTCTGGGAGTATGTTACTGATCTGAATACTGGTCGAAATCACGAAAGCCGTTGGTGACGGTTTTGCGAGTTCTGATTGGTGGAAAATAGGCATCCGTCTCCCAAAGCTAAGACCAAAACAATTTGTTTATTGAGCGCTGACTCGGAGGTATATTGATGTGTCGACTAGAATTACGATCGTTCGCCCAACTGGCATAGCGCAACCGTAGTTATCTATCTCATTCGCGGCGTGTATGGAAGAATACTACGAAAGACTGATTCGGTGTCTCTGAAAGCAATCATGGATTGAGTTTCGTGTCGAGTGCAGTACTGACGCTCATCGCCACGTGTGACTTTTTGTGGCGTGACCAGGAGTGGTTGGTAAGTGTAGTAAGCCAAGTAGATCAGGCGGTCTAACTGACTTCCGACAAGAGGGAAACTTCGGTGTAGCATCTATAGACTCCGGGGTTAACATGACCTCCAAGCCTGAAGAAGCTGTTGTTAAGCCCCGCGACGAGAAGGAGCCGATCCAAACCGAACAAGTTGTTGTTGAAGAGGACAGCGAGGAGGAGGTTGTCGTAGAAGAGCCTGGTGCTGGAGGTGAGCATTTCAAGTCGCTACTGCGTTCGCTCACATGGACTGTGTTCGGATCCCAGGTGAAGGCCAGAAGAAAAAGAAGAAGAAGAAGAAGCCCAAGAGGAAAAAGGTACAGCAAACTGATCCTCCTCGGGTTGGGCTCTCCAAGATCTTTCCAAGTGGTTTATATCCCGAGGGCGAGATACAACCATACAAAAACGAGTTAGTTACCTTATCATCATAGTGATCAGATTCATTGGACAGGTTCCCAGCAATGCATGGAGAATCACTTCAGAAGAAAAGCGGTACAACGAAAAGATGGCCATGGAAGACCCAGAAACCACATACCAAAACATCCGCAGGGCTGCCGAAGTTCACCGTCAAGTCCGACAGCGCGCTCGCAAGTTCATTCGCCCAGGCATGACCATGACGGAGATCGCAGAGTACATTGAGGACGGCACGCGCGCACTTGTCGAAGAGAGCGGTTTAGATGCTGGGATCGGTTTCCCCACGGGCCTTAGCTTGAACAATTGCGCCGCTCATTACACCCCAAATGCTGGGGACACCACAAGTGTGTCATATTATTGTCTGCTCAATCTCAAAACTTATAGAAGATCAGTCCTGCAAAGTGGTGACGTTCTGAAAGTTGACATTGGAGTTCATGTCAAAGGACGGATCCTGGATTCTGCATTCACCCTCACTTTCGAGCCGACTTATGATAAACTAGTGGAAGCCGTCCAGGCCGCAACTAACACTGGTGTCAGAGTAAGGGATACTTCCTTTGAGATATCTGTGGTTCGGACCCACGAATTTTCTTGCAGGAGGCTGGAATAGATGTGCGCCTTGGAGAACTTGCAGGCTACATACAGGAAACCATGGAGTCGTATGAGGTTGAAGTTAATGGCAAGGTCCTCCCTGGTATGTGGACATCTGGTGGGCAACGCACTTGAGTTGTTCTGCTGACGGTCTATGTTTATAGTGAAGCCTATCGAGAATCTCAGTGGTCATTCCATTAATTTGTACCAAATACATGGTGGTAAATCGGTGCTGCTAGTGAAGAACGAGGACCAAACCAAGATGGAAGAAGACGATTATTTCGCTATTGAAACTTTCGGATCGACTGGTCGAGGTCGGGTTGTGGACAGTGTTGGTGTTTTGGTTGTCTCCTGTCCTGAGGAATATTTAATGCCAGTTCCTCAGGGTGATTGCTCACACTATGCGAAGATCATGGATGCGCCTCGAGTACCACTTCGGTGAGTAAAATTACGTCTTGCCTTACAAGCTTGAATAACCATCACTCGGGAAGCTTGACGTCAGCAAAATCACTACTCAAATCCATCACCAGTAACTTCGGGACGCTCCCATTCTGCCGAAGGTATCTTGATCGAGTTGGTGAAAGCAAATATTTGTTGGCGGTCAGTGCCTCGGAATCCTCGCGAGCCTAACTACATGACATTACTATTGACAGCTAAACCATCTCGTCCAACATGGAATAGTACAAGACTACCCTCCCCTTTGCGATGTTAGGGGTGCAATGACTGCGCAATTTGTACGCACCCTGTGCTGGATGATTCTTGTCGGGGAAGGCTGACTCTTGTGCAAACAGGAACACACAATCTTATTACGGCCCACAGTAAAGGAGGTTGTCAGCCGAGGAGATGATTATTAGCGGTGGTGTAGTTTGGAGATCTGTCCATGCTGTCTGATCTATGAGAAGTGCAGAACACAATGACCCGCTCTTGCTTGTCAAGGTGGGGCAGTGTCATTACGCTGGCGGGACAATATTTCAGTTAGACTGGTGACAAGAGGCAAGCCGAACTTGACCCTTGTCCAATGAGATAAGTCGTGTTTTCCTATGAAAAACTATTCCGACACATCGACACGCGTAGGATAACTTGATGTGGCATTATAAGGTGACCATGATTTTCCCTTGCGCAATGACTGGCCTTCGATGACTACCATTCATCAGTAGACACGTCGAGCACAACACGATCCGAGCACCATGGACCGGGAGGTCATCACGACGTTCATCGAAGGGATTCGGCATGCTCCGTTGGACGTCGTGATGGCCATGTTATTCCACGCGTTTTCCAACTTGAGGCATCCCTTGCAATGCTCCACTAATGCGATTGCTTGATTATTGCTGGTACACGCAGTGGGAAGACTTTATACTTGTTGACCCCCATTCTCCTGCGTCCGGGGTCCGTTTCAATCACGATCTCTCCGCTTAAATGCCTCCAAACAGCACAGGTAAGATAGTATTCAAGGTATTACTATTATCATGATACAGGTGATCGAGAGTGAGAAGTTCGGGGTCAAAACGATCGCAATCGATGAGGACACACCATCCGATGAAGCTCCCTGGAAGGTAAGTCATATGTGAAGTTAGTACAGTACTGCTTGCTTAGCCAGCTGAGTCACGATAACATTGCACGCCTTGGAAAAATCAATGCATTTGTAATGTAATTGAGATATATATTCATACAGTAATACAGGATTTGATCTTGTTACATATTCTCCTGCAGCGGATTGGGGCACTGATCGTCCATGGCGTTCGTCACGACTGTATCGTGTACTGTCCACAGTACCATCGATATGTTGACGTTCTGTGCGAGGGATGACTTGGAAATAAAGGGAGTACGTCGAGTGGTTATTGACTTATCCGACGAGATAACTATTTATCCAGTTGTCTTACCAAGAAGAAAAGGTCCAAAAAGAGACCTGGCAGTCACGTTATCCTTACCCCCCTTGCGCCACAACCAAATGTACCAGTGCGGGGCAAGCGGATCTTGGCGCACAAAACATATCCAAAAAAGGCAAGTCACCCCAGCTATATCATTGTCAAGGGGCTATCTTATTGCAGTTCGTCACCACACACCGACTAGCTCGAATTCTTGATTTCCTACCCCTTTCGTCAAGGGGACAATTTCGACAGCTCGAGGGACGTCCCCTAGCTTTGCAGTAGCATGCTGCGAGATTCTCTGCGTCTCTTGTACAGTGGCGTGAACGCTACATCCCCTGTAGTATCATCTCAACGAAAATCAGTGACAAGTCTGCTGTGTGATTACGACACTCCAGGCGTTTTTCCTCCTTCCTCTCGGATAGACCGATCTCTCACATTGCAGCAACAAAATTCAATCAAGCTCTGGGACGCATGGAGGTATCCCATCTTCGCTGCTAATAAAGGTTCGCATCTGTCCTATCATGCTATCTATTGCTTCAAAGTAGCGGATTTTCCTGCTTTGCTTACCACCTTACAGCCTCCTCCCTCGCTCGTGACATTCTCGTCCACCACATCTGGGGTCCACGGAGGAGAACATGGGGCATCGAGATGACGGTTATTAACAGTATGATGAGAGATGTCTCTAGGCACTCGGCACTAGCAGACATCGTACGTGGCTCTTAATATTGCATCGGAGATACTGCTGAGAGGTCCTGTAGACCATGGTCCGAATGGTAATGGGACTTGCGGGCTTGGTCCCTCTCCCAGCCGATGCCCTAGTCACTCCCGTAACGTTCCGCGTCAGGAGGCGGAATCTCCGCGGAATCTTGGCGGCTGTCGATGCAAAGGAAAATGGATTGCGAGAACTTTCAGGCGAATGGGTTGTCGGGAAGAAGTTGTGGCAGACACTGCAGTCAGACTACAAGTCATCTAATCAGTCGGGCAGCGATTCCGGTTTGGAAGAGTCTTTTCACAGTGACGAATTTCCCTCTCGAAAGCGACATTCCAAGGTCATTCTTTACGTCCATGGCGGTAAGTCAATGCAATGACCACACCTCGAGATGTGGGCTGATTGCTTCCCCCAGGAGCATATTACTCTTCTAGTGCCGCTGCCCAGAGGATGATAACGATACCGATGTCTAAATACACAGACACCCGCTTGTTTGGTCCGTGATTTTTTATCATTGGGGTGACGGACTGATCTCACTTGCTAACGTCAACCAGCCATTGACTATCGCCTTGCCCCAGAGACATGTTTTCCGGGACCTTTGCATGACGTAGTTAGCGCGTATCTACGCCTCACAGACGACCTCCAAGTTCCTCCAGAAAATATCGTGGTGGCGGGCGATAGCGCAGGAGGTGGCCTATGCCTAGCCTTATTGTTTTATCTTCGAGATAACGGCTACAACCTACCGGGAGGAGCCATTCTCTTATCACCATGGGTCGGTAAGCGGACTATTCTGATATCTTCACTGCGTTCTCTAACACCATTGTAGACCTTACGCTCAGCTGCCCTTCCTGGGATACAAATGCTGCATACGACATAGTTCCAACGCCAGGGCCCACCGCACATCTGCACCCCGTTGTGATGTATCTTGGTGATGGGCTCGAGGAGTACTTAACTCACCCATACGCCAGCCCATTATTTGGAACATTCGAAAGCCTTCCTCCACTACTCATCCAATGCGGCGAGGCAGAAGTATTGCGAGATGAAATCATGCTTCTTTCACACAAGGCCTCTCTGGCCGGCGTTCACGTCCAGCATGAAATGTACGAAGACGCAGTAAGTATCCAAACCTTGTCGTTATTTTCCGCTCTTATATGTTTCTCAGGTCCATGTATTCCAAGCTTTTCCCTTCTTGGGCTCAGCCAACGAGGCATTTGTCTCTTGCCGTGAATTCATTCGCCACAGGCTCCCAGAGCTCCAAGCTTCTACCCCAAAGATTCTTGACACTATCTGCGAAGCACGTCTCGAGGGTGATATAGACAACGAAAACGTACGGGTGGTTCGTGGAGACGGTGTTGAGACTTCCGCAGGGAGACACGACATGGAAGTGCAAATGAAGCACGGAGGGCTCCCCGCCAATCAGAATTTGCCAAGCTGGGGCCCGACCGGACCACTCCTCGACACCATCTCTACCGGTGGTCTCAACAACACTGACGGAGAGTCTGCTAATTCGGCGGCGGCGTACTCTCACTCCCCTTCGGGTCTCCGACGCATTAAATCAACTCTTTCTGTCTTCGTTGCTGATGCGCCACTGGCCAAGATGTCTGAAGGGCCCCCCAGCGGTCCTCATTCCAGATCGAATTTCTCCATCGCATCGGTTTCAGCTCGGCCCATCGCCCAGAATGCGCAAGAAAAGTACATCCTTTGTCGAGGAATGGACTTTATCCCCAAATAGCATGCCACATCAAGTAACCACACAGTATATGCCTATTTCCCTTCGTGTTCTTCACGAATGTTATCAAACCGTGTAGCGAATAATGCCCACTTTCCATTTGCCTACTCTCGCTTAATATCCTGTACAGTATATAACCTGGTATATTTGATAGCCCGTTACCACTATTCGCCGAATCCCTCGTAAGAACGTTCAGCTACCAGCATCTTCTTGTACATCTCTAACTCCTCGACCACATTTTGTAAAGTCTTGCGTTCCCAGTTCCCGAAAATGAACCCCTCGTACAGCATAGTCGTAGCCAACCATGCGATGAAGATCGTGAATAGGATACATATTGGGTTGACCCAAGGTAATGGAACCCAAGCAGAACCAATGATGAGACAAGAGAGTAGCAGCGTGCTCAGCACGAAAACGGTCATTTCGCGACGGGAGCGGTCCTGGGAAATGCGATATGAAGCTTGGAGGGCACCTAGAATCTCAGAGATCGTCCCCAGGGTCATCTCGGAAGGGGTATCAGCCCAAGCTGAGCCGGTGTTCTTGAGCACTGCGTGGTCAGACATGACGTCTTCTCTCTCCTTGAACGCGGTGACGACGAGCGTCGCCTCTACTCCAAAGTGATCCGAGTAAGAGCAGGTGTTTCCTGGAATGGCGTCGGTGAAAATGACTTTAGAGTCCCTGCACTCCAGCCTGGGGGCACCGGGTTTGTCCGAAATGTGACTGGGCTGACGGAAAAGAATGTAGTCAAGACGTTTGCCCTGGAACTTGCGTATTATTGCACTCCCAGATGGCTTAGAGTCGCGGTAAGAGTTCAACGGAGAGTCGGCTGTGACGCCGTATTTCTCCACACCCTCCACTGGAGATACTACCCCTGACGGCGGAGGAACGCGCAAGTTCGAAGCTGCCCACGCATCGCTCAGGCCGGCGTGACTGCGGATGATGTTCATGACAAGGCTCGTTGGGATGCTATTAAAATCACCAGCCTGAAGATTGCTCAGCGAATAACAATTGAGTTGGAATCAAACCTACAGCTATCACGTAGCGCCCGAGTTCAGCGGCTTGTCTAGTGACCTTTGCAAACTCCCAGGCATTGACCAAGCGGTGACTTCGGTTATACTCTGGGCCATCTTCTCCTCCTTTTGCATACAACTAGGGCAACCCCGGGATGAGCGTTTCTGATGTCGAGACACAGATTTAAATTGACCTACATGGGTATCAAATATCTGGACTTCACCAAGGATGGGATGGAGTATAGTGACGCTGCCAGCTGCCTTGCCAACAAACCAGTCTCCACCAGTTACATCTGTTGGTTCACCACTGAGAGAGTATGGCGTGATGCTGGTAGCAATGATTGGCCACTTTGTGAAGATAGCCAGACCAGCGCCTAGTGCCCCGCTAATGGGAAGGGTGTCTTAGTGACTGAAGGCAGAGAGAGCTCGAGCGGAGTCATGGGAACACACCTATGGAAGAGTTTGGTGTACGGCAAACGGTGCGAGACTTTGTCTCGAACTTGGTTGTAATCTGCCTCGACCCAAATTTCTTGAAGAGCAACGATATCGTAGTCGGACCTCGAGAAAGCACTGGCAATGGCAGCAATGCGTTCGTGGCGATCCTTGGAAACGTATTTCAGGCCCCTGCGAGAGTGAGTTGGAAAGCCAGCCAGAGTGAGGAGAAAAGAACGAGTCGTACTGACCAGCAGTTGAGACTAGCGACCCGTATTTCTTCCATGGTGGTTGAAGACAAGGTTGTGGTCTCGTCCGTGCTGCAACCACGATGTCATTGGGTCGGCCATTTGGTTTGTGGAGAGAGTTTGATACTTTACACACGTGACTCAGTACAATGAGTGTTGCATTGGGTGACTTGAACAGCGACGATGACCACAGCTTTCACTCGCGACGAGTACGTTACGTTCAAGTAAATACATCGTCAGAACTATACTAACCCTCGCAATCAGTATAGAAATATCAACGAGAGCTGCAGACCAGTTCACCCGTCTGTATTATTCCACCTACGACTCTCCAACTCGAGCAGACGATCTGCCAAAGTTCTACCGTGCCACTTCAACGCTGACGTGGAATGGGAGCCCCTCTCAAGGGGTAGAAGGTGTCAAGAAACTCATCCAAGAAATGCCTAGCACAAAGCATGAAGTTCAGTCTTACGATTGCCACCCTATTCCAGGTCCGCTTCTTCATACATTCGAGGAAATCAAACGTCTTAACCGCATACAGGCTCACGCCCCCCTTCGCTACTGGTGACTGTTGCGGGAAACGTCACCCATGGGAAGGGCCCCGATCATCCAACAACCACCCCAGGTCGATCCGTGGATGGGCAACCTCGAGTGTTTTTCCAGACATTCATGCTGGTCCCTGACCCCGCCGCACCAGTGGCTAGAGCTGGAGAAGTAGCCAAGTACTATGTTGACGCCGATTCGATGAGATTTGTCGGATGATCAGATTGGTTATTGCCCTGGGATGCGTTTTCACGACTTCGTCTGGCTTCACTTCGTATTCAAGCATGTTCAATGGCGGAACCCCTGGCTCAATTAAAGCTGATAGCATAGCAAACACTGAGGGAACCTAGAAATTAAAATAAAGGCACATTCGTAAATGCTCAGGACACTGCAGGGCTAGCGTGCGCGAGTAATAATCTATGGCTACATACACTAGATAAACACTTTTCGAGGATGGAGAAAAGGGAAATAGATCAACCAAATGTTTGACTCTGTAAACCAACCTCGGTGAGTGTCGCTAGCCGATAGTAGAGAACGGGACACTTACTGAGCGGGCGCTCCGTTTGACCTTCGACAACCGCCATTCGTCTGGTTTTTCGTATTTGTTATACAACGGTTCGATCTTCTCCTGCCTCTTCCGTTTACTAATCTTGTTGGCATCAGCTACCTGGAAGAACTGGGGCGCGACCTCAACAAGCCACTTTGGCTCAATAGTCGTTACGTTGTGACAGTACTCCCGAGTAGTGAGCACCAGTTCGTTGTAGATCAGCCACTCCGGATTGCGATTGAAGAGTGCTGAGGAAGGATGGATATAAACCGGTGTACCCTCGACGAGAGTCTTGTATCCTTCTTGTGGATCCTTCTTTGCAGCGTTCCTGAAGAAGCCCGAACAAATGGCTTTGCGTACACGGTTGTAGTCCCTGCCAGCGGACAGTATGTCATGCTTGTACCTACAATCCCAGTGAGCTCGGGTACAACTTCCCGCCTGATAGATAAACTTACCGATCCATGATACCAACAAGCTGCTTGCGAATATCCTGCGCTCTTCTCATACTCCTCGCCTGAATGAAGTTCTCAAAGCACCACGGATTCGAGAAGTTTGCAGCTTTCCATCCATTGAACACCGTGAGCAATGTCAGGTGGTCACCCTCTGGCTGATGGAATTTTGCTTTCTTTGAATCGGCCTGAGCTTGCTTTTCTTTCGGTCTGTAGAAGACCGTCTGGACGGAAAGCATCGCGACGATGGAAAGAATCTCCTCAGAACATTCGAGTTCTACAGACGCAATGACCATCTTCGCAAGGGACGGTTCCATGGGAAAGTCAGCCATCTTCCGACCTAGACGCGTCAACAATCCTTCATCGTCGAGAGCTGAAAGTGCGTAAAGTGCCTCTAAGGCGGTGAGCATCGTCGGGGCAGGCGGGGGGTCCATAAAGTCAAAGCTGAGCAAGTCGTTGATGCCCATCGCCTTGAGAAGCAGTATAGTATACGCGAGATTGGTTCGTTGAATATCGGGAATGGAAGTGGGTGACATTTCGTTACGGTATGCTGCTTCGGTGTACAGGCGGTAACATTTTCCGGGACCGGTGCGCCCAGCACGACCAGAACGCTGGCGCGCTTGAGCTTGCGAAATGGGCATAACAACCAGCGAATCCATGCCCAGGCGAGGATCGTAGGCATTTTGTTTTGAGAAACCGGGATCGATAACGTAGTAGATGCCGGGTATCGTCAGGGATGTCTCTGCAACGTTAGTCGCAATGACGACTTTGCGAGCTCCAGGCGGGGTGGGCTCAAACACGCGCGACTGCACTTCGGAGGGTAGAGCAGAGTAGATAGGAAGGATGATGAGTTCGGGAACCTTCGGGCCAAGTGCTTTCATCCGCTCGAATAATATCTCGCAGGATGTATCGATTTCCTCCTGACCAGTCAAGAAAAGGAGGACGTCACCTGGTGGTTCAGAGAGGTGGATTTGCATTACAGTGATGAGAGATGCGTCAAGGTAATCGGTCTCCGGCTCTTTCGTATACAAGATTTCGACAGGATATGTCCGGCCAGGGATTGTAAAGATTGGACAGCCGAAGAAGTATTTAGAGAATTTTTCAGCGTCTAACGTTGCTGAAGTGACAATGAGCTTAAGATCTGGTCGCTTCTTGACAGCCTCTGTATGTAAGTCAGTATAACTAAGCAAACGTAGAACGGTAGATAAACACTTACTCTTCAAGAGCCCAAACAAAACATCCGTGGCGATGGTACGCTCATGAGCCTCATCCAACATGATGACGGAGTATTGACTACACAGAGGGTCAATGACGGACTCTCGCTGCAGCATACCGTCCGTCATGTATTTGATCTTGGTTTCCGGGCTGGTGCAATCCTCAAAACGGATGGTATATCCAACCTCTTGCCCAAGACGACAACCAACTTCTTCTGCGACACGTTTCGCCACAGACATCGCAGCAACACGACGAGGCTGAGTGCAGCCAATGCGGCCTTTGTCGGCGTATCCGGCTTCAGCGAGGTATTGAACCATCTGAGTAGTCTTTCCAGACCCAGTATCCCCGACGACGATAAGAACTTGATGCTACAAGTAATGTCATTATTTTGTTTGCCTGAACCATCAAGAAAGGGCGTACGTCAGCGATGGCTTGAAGCAATGGGTCTCTGAGCTTATAGATAGGCAAGATCTTCCGCTGGTCTTGAATACTGAGCGTCGTGATTTCACCATACGTCGTTGCCTTGTTGAGTGTCGACTCTCTCCACTTTGGGACCTCCCCTGCTTTCTGATCCCTGAGGTTGCCTCTGAGATCTTGTGCAAAAACCTTCTCTGAATCCTTCGCCATGGGATCCAGCCATGGCGCGCTGAAGTCGCGAGCCTCAGAGTCCGCCTGCTCATTGACTTCCTGCTGGCGGAGCTCTCGTCTTTCCTTGGCTAGCGCCGCGCCGCCAATGGCTGCCCTATTCATAGAGCCGTCTGGAGCCTTGATGATCTTAACGGGACTGAGGTCGAGTGTGCGCTTCGTCTGACCTGCCAAGAATGGTGGTTCCTCTTCCCGGACTTCTACATCGAGCTCCTGCTCCACCTCCGCACGCACTACTGGATTACTGAAATCCTCGTCCAAATCTGGATACTCTGAAGCGTCTATGACGCCAGACGATATGAGTTGTTTAATTTCCCACCGTTCAGGCGAGGTGAGGCGCTTGGCGGATCGCACGGGAGCTTCGTCTCTAGAGCGCAATGGGACAGCGTTTGCGCCGGAGGAGGCCCGCGCAGCGCGTTGTCGTTCTTCCTCCATCTCTGCTTCAGATTTGATACGGAGGTGTGGTGTGAGGTCGCGGCCAGTGACTTGGTCAACGTCTTTCATGGAAAGACCTATTCGGTTTCCTGCAACGCTCATGACTTTGACTCTGACCTGCTGGCCTCTGCTGAGTAAGTCAGAAGCAGAATTTGCGCGAGCGCCTTGCTGGATGTTAGAAACATGGACCATGCCTGTGGAAAAGTGAGTAAGAAGGGAACTTTATTTGCGCAAGACTCCTTACCTTCCACGCGGCCATAAACACCTTCGACCTGCACGAAGGCACCGAAATCCTTCAAGCCCGATATTCGTCCGTTATAAATCTTGAATAAGACAGGACGTTCGTCAAGTGGTGCACGGTCCTTACCCCCATTCCTGTAATCCCTCCTCGAGTCATACGAGCGACCTCTATCGGTACTGCGACTTCGTCGGCGTGAAGGAGACCGTGACCTCGACCGATCTCTCTGTTTCTGTTGTGGGTTTCCCAAGCTAGCACCAGGACCGTCCACCTGGGAGTTCTTCTTCGCAGCACCCTCGAACTGCGCCATCATATCATCTACCTCTTTCATCAGTACATCTTTGGCCATCTCCTGGTCTGGCAAGGAAAGACCGGGGAAGAGGCGCTTTTGCTTGTCAGTGTCGGTTTTGCTGTCAAGGTGAGAGCCGCCGAGGGCATTAGCCAGTGACTTGGACTTCTTTTTGTGCTTTGGGTGCAAGCTGAGGATTAGCCGGTCGATATTTTCAATGGCAGAGTCTGGAAGTACGCCATTGAACTTGTCCTTGAACTCTTGAAGGGTACTTGACTGGTCATGGAGAGCTACGACGTATTCCGCAAGTGTTTTGTCGTTAGATCCAATGTAGTTGTAAATTTCCTGCGTGATTCTTGCGATGAGAGAAAGAAACTCGAGATTGTACAAGTCATCTTCCGCCATAGTATGTCGTGGTTTGAGAACATGGAATGGACTCGAGTAACTACTAATACTATTCATGCAGCTTGCTGATGTAACCAACAACTCGGTGAAAGTGTCTGATAGTCTCTTAATCTCGACCAGGACAATCGATGCCCCCGCGCAAAGGCATTGTAAAATCAGGAAATGCAGGAAACTCGTCAAAGAGTTCAGCAAAGGCACCTTCACAATCATTCAATAGCTCAGGAGCATCCGAATATGAAAAACCTCTCTTTCCCCCAGCATCAAAGCATCCGTTGAGCTTACTCCAAGAAAGGTTCGTCTGCCATCCCACAATCAACAGGTCCGGCCACAGTCGAAAACTCACAATGCATACGGTGGTACCACTAAACCATGACCATGGTGCACTGTCACCCTATGTTTTGGTGGTAGGGAGGGACTGCCAGGACCCGTTTATTACTCACTTCCGAACGGTCCCATCATATTGATCATTCATCTAGATGTCAAAAGAATGGGTGGGAAAAGCCGAGTGTCGACACTGTACCTCTCCCACTTTATTCATTGAGTTCAGAATCTCACCAAACTACCAGCGAAAACACGGTGACGGCTGGACCTTTGTCGTGTTTCTCAGCCGGATCAATAAAAAAACGTCTCAAAAAGAAACCGTCCGACTCGAGCCGCACCCCCTATGCACACGAGCCACCACCCTTGAGGCGCGTCACTGGGGTGCAACATACGCATTGTATCGTGTTCGTGCTTTCCTTCCTTCTTTCCCCATTACTTTTTTTATGTATGTGGGCTTGAACTGCTCGCATGTATTAGATTTGCAACGGAATTCAGCTGAATCTTGTCTTGCCTCCTGGCCCTCGAGAGTACTGGTCTGAACTAGCGGCCGAACACAAAGCTGCGCCTGACCACCAGAGATGGATGTATGAAGCCGATCCGTTCGCCGCGCGAAAGGAAGTAGATCAAAGGCAAGCGAAAGTGGGTCAAAAGAAAGAAGAGAAAGCTGTTGACGATCAGAGAGGTGTACACAAATCCTCAGTTTCTCCAGAGTTCACGCAAGTACCAGAGGTGAAAATGTCAAGTGGTCTGCGTGATCTCGTAGAAGATACCGTGAAGAGGGCGAGTCTCTCATCTAATTTATCCTGCGTATATTATATTCAACGATCCTGTAGGCCAACTCTTTATACGGCGTGGACGAAATGACGCCTTCAGTGCTGGCAGTGGATGACGCTCCTGCCATAACTCAACAGCTTCGCCAGCTGGGCTTCCAAGCGAACCAAGTTCAAAACGCTGTAACTTACCTTTCATCGCCCACTTCTCTGGGCTCCCATTTATTGAGCTCCTTGTCATCCCTCGAAGCTTGTATCGAGTACCTTGTCCTGCACGTCCCAGAATCCGACCTCCCTAAACGCTTCTTACCTTCTAATAATTCCTCTAACCCATTCGTTGTCTCTGGACACTCTGGAGCAGACGACCTCAAGAAGCGATGGGTCGAAGACCTGGCCATCAAAGAAGCAGGCTTCCCTGCACATGTTGTCAGGGAATGTACGGCCGACCCAAATATGGTCGACAACCTAGACTTGCTCGTCGCTGCTCTCTGTCGTAGACTTGTGGGCGAGGATTCGGAGGGGCCATCGAAACCAAATGCGAACTTTGAGGCATCCTTGCTTAACCTACGAAACAATGCTGACGAAGTAGAAGCCCTCGGCGCTCACTTTCTCGACCAATGCCACATCTCCATGCCGTTATTCAGTGCCCCTGTTCAGCTGCATGTTATCCTTCCACCCGACACCTGTGTCGACAGAACCATACCAGCCGTGTATGTTGGCTCTCACGCAGTAGCGCCTTACGTGCGGCTCCACCTACTTGCAGAGTTGTTCCGGGCCATGCAACAGGAGGATTTCATGGAACCCGGAGAGGGCTTCCTGATGGCGGCCATGCGGGTGCTTGAAGACCACTGGGCACATATCGAAACAAACGGTCCTCCGGACATGTCGGCGGTAGTCGGGCACCTTGTCGCTCCGCGGGTTGCACTACAAGCACCTGACAGACCGTACGACGGACACAACAACAAAAGGAGCAGCAGGGACGCAAGTAGGAAGCCTAAACACCCTTCCGACGACCGTTCAGATGAGCAGGTCAAACAAGATTTTGAGAGCATGTGCCAAAGTAGCACCTACGCAGAGATACTCGCTTCACGTCGGCGTCTCCCTGCCTTTGCAGCGAGGGCTCAATTCCTGGATGCTTTGGACAAACACAGAGTTATCATCGTCGTTGGAGAAACTGGTAAAGTCACGGCTGTCTCCAACTACTTAGCGACTCTCGCTTATAGCAACATCACAGGATGCGGCAAGACAACCCAACGTATGTCGCATATTCTTCTTGGTGAATCTGCCTCAAGGAAAAGACGCGAACAGTACCTCAGTTTATCCTGGACTCCCTCATCTGCACTGGCCGTGGCTCAAATGCCTTGATTATTGTCACGCAACCGCGTAGGATTTCCGCCATTTCGGTTGCAGCACGTGTATCAGCGGAGCGCGTGGAGGACGGTTCCGTTGGTTATGCCATTCGAGGGGAGAGTAAACAAGACAAACGAACCAAGTTGCTATTCTGCACTACGGGAGTTTTGCTCAGGCAGCTTGGTACTGGCAACAATCTGGGGAATGTAACGCACGTTGTCGTGGACGAGGTAGTTAGCTCTCAAGATAACGAAACAAGATGTGCTCACAAAATCTTAGGTACATGAACGCTCTGTCGACAGCGACTTCCTGCTGCTGGAATTGCGCGAGCTGCTCTCGAGACACAAAAACCTCAAGGTGATCCTCATGTCCGCTACCATCAACCACGAGACATTTGTGAAATACTTCAACAATGCCCCTATGCTTACCATCCCAGGTTTTACATACCATGTTATAGATAAGTTAGTACTCTTGAAGTTTCCTCTCAACATGGCGCAGATGTCATCCGTCACAGGTACCTTGAGGACTTCATACATCTATTATCCTATGTGCCCGCAAGTGCTGGACGCGGCAAGCAAGATCAGAAGGACAAAGAAGACGAGGGTCGGCTCAAATCTCAAGGTTTGAGCGAACAAGACATATCCTCCCTTCAAAACATCGTAGCTGCAGACGTCATTGACTATCAGGTGTGCAAGTTATTTGGTGGACATCGCACCATCGTTCAATCATAGTGCTAGTTAATTGCGGCGCTCGTCAAACACATCACTTTTACCACAGCGGCGCCGGGTGGCATCCTCGTATTTCTACCAGGTGTTCAGGAGATCCGCCAGTGTATTGAAGCCATGCGGAGCTCCCTTAGTTCTGATAACCAGGCAGAGATATTTCCACTTCATGCTAACCTGACCAATGAGGAGCAGCGCGCGGTCTTCAAAACGACCAAAAAGTGGAAAGTTATCGCTGCTACGAACGTCGCAGAGGCAAGTGCATCTAACTCACGGAGACGGTCATCGCTCACCGCTTCGGCAGACGTCTATCACAATCGATGATGTGATATTCGTGATAGATGGGGGTAAAGTCAAGGAAACAAGCTATAATCTGGAGACTGGACTATCGGTTCTAGTAGAGCAGTGGGTAACCCGCGCTGCTGCCAGACAACGCAGAGGTAGAGCAGGTCGGACACAGCCCGGTACATGCTACAAACTCTATACGCGGAAGCAAGAGGGGAAGATGAAGTCTTTTCCTGTACCCGAGATTCTGCGTACCCCGTTGGAAAGTATCTCGTTGACTGTCAAAGTTATGCGAGAAAATGAGGATGTTAAAGTAGGTTCCTCATACATCTATATACCCTCAGCTTACGCGAGATTTTGACAGCACTTCTTGAAGAGAGCGATAGATCCCCCAGAAATCTCGGCTATGGATAAGGCATGGTCCGTCTTGAAAGAGTTGGGGGCTATAGATCAGGAGGGTAAGCTCACGTCGTTGGGCCGTCATATGGTAAGCATGGAGCAGGTGACCGACGGAACCCCTTTTCACCTTCGTTGCAGTCGATGCTTCCTGTCGATCTACGACTGGCAAAGGTGATGAGCCGATTACTCCGTCGGAAAGTCGCTGACCCTCCATACCTAGATGCTCGTCCTGGGATCGGTTCTCAGGTGCCTGAACCCCGTTCTCACCGTAGTTGCAAGCTTGTCCGCGAAGCCCTTGTTCGTGAGTCCCATGGACAAGCGTGAGGAGGCGAACCAGTATGGTGTTCTTCTCTATTGTGACACATTTTGCTGCTGACGCTCCCGCTAGGGCAAAGCTACGTTTCAATACGGATAACAGTGATCTCCTGACCGATGTCAATGCATATAACAAGTGTATGCGACTGCGCTCCGAGGGAAAATCTCAGAGCGCACTAAGAAGCTTTTGCGAAGAAGTATGTCTCATCTCGCCAGTAGGTTGAGGAAGCTGAAATTCTTGCAGAACTTCATCTCAGCGGCTTCCGTTCGAGAGATAACTTCGCTTCGTCAAGACTTCCTCTCCTCACTCGCTGACCTAGGATTTATCCCTTTCTCAGCATCACCAGACTCTCCGAATCTCAACGCCAACAGTGCTAGCCCCAATGTCGTCAAAGCCGTCATACTCGGAGGCCTCTGGCCACGCGTCGCAAGAGTGCACTTACCCGCTTCAGCAATCAAATTCGACAAAGTCCAAGGCGGTACCGTGCAACGCGAAAATACAGCCAAAGAATACAAAGTGTACGAGCTGAAGCATGGAAGAGTGTTCTTGCACCCGTCTTCTGTGTTATTCGGCAAATCGACATGGAAGTCACCGTTTCTGGCTTATTTCCAGGTGCAGCAAACGACGAAGGTGTTTGTCAGGGGCGTTACTGAGGTATGCTGCTCTTCGACAAGAGGATAATTAGCTATGAATTACTTGTTAGGTGCCCATGTATGCTCTTTTGCTTCTAGGAGGCCCTGTATCGGTGAACCATGTCGGCGGCGGCCTGACCGTGGGGGAAGGAGAGACCACACTTAAGTTGAGGGCCTGGTCACGCATAGGTATACTTGTCAATCAGCTGCGGTCAGTTATCATGTTACTGCGCCGTCCAGTGCACCACTGATAACAAATAACTCTCGAAGGCGACTTTTGGAGGCCCAGCTGCAGCATTGCATCGAAGAGGGACTGGTGCTAGGATCTGAAAAAGACTTTTCAGTGTCCAATGCGATCACAGCCCTCCTCGAGCAAGACGGTTTGACAAACTATTAGCCTCGGAACCTCAACAACCTAATAGAATTCACAACATGTGATAGTACAAATCTATAAGTGATATATATGAATAGGTGTCATTATAAGCAACCGTTGCATTTGTCGTAGAATGTGAATGTGAGTTCGGTGATAGTATAAACCATCCGGGATGAATATATCAGTTATGATCAACAACCTCCTGTAAATTTGAAGTACACCTTTACACCTTTTAAACGGCTTCATCGACATCCATATAGAGCAGTTCAGGCTCTCGGCTCCGTTCCATCTGGAGTAATGATAACCGTTCATCCAGCGCGCTAACCAGCGTGCGGGGCGATAACGTGCCAGACTGAATTGGTCTCTGTTTTGTCTTCTCCGGCGAAAGGCCGTCGTGCTTAGGATTCTTGCTGGTCCTCTTCGGTGATGAGAATGTCTGTTTGTCAGTTGTTTGGTAAAATCGTCCGGGAACGGGAGCATCAGGCTCTAGGAATGTTGGACCACATGGCATTGGAGCATTCCAAGGTGGCCCATAAGGCTGCGTGCGTGCTACCGGTTTTCTTCTGAATTTACTGCTCATTGTCTTGACGATGGACCTAGAAGCGGATGAAGACCCTGCCATGTGGGGCGAGTGCCCTGCAGAAGCTTTGAAGATCGATGTGAACCTGTTGGCTAGTTTCCGCCGACTCGGCAGTTGGCTATCGTTGCAAGGCGCTGTGGAATCACGTCAGTTATGGACAAAAGCGAGTCTGGAATAACGAACCAGGCAACGAGGGTTTTGAAGACGGTGATGACGCATCAGATGCGGGGATCCAAGGATTCGAAAAAGCAGTTCTGGACTTTGGCAGTGACCTGGAAGTGCCTGTTCAATAGTGGCTAAGTCACCGAGAAGAGAAGAATTGACAAATAAGCAATATTTACTCGGCATGGACTGTGATCCATTGGTGAGAGGATTGATCGATAGCGCACAGTGCGTCTCGCTCGATGGTCGAAGTGGCAAACTCGAATTTGGCCCTACAGAGATAGGAGGCTTTGATGATGCAACCCGACAGTTGTCTTCATCAAGTTCAATCAAGGTTGGTGTATAGGAGACGTTGGAGGATCTCCGTTTTTTACTCAGGGATAAGCGCATCTGAGGTAGACGCATGGAGGACGAGATCGAGGAACGCCTTGAGGGGGTATTCGGGGAAGTAGTCAACGGTTCCGGCGAGGAACACCGGACGAGGAGCCCAAATTCGTGGACGCGAGAGTGGCATTTGCACTGATCATCAAAACAGCGGAGGGGCAGGTCTTGGACATGGGGGCACTGCTTAGCGAGTGGAGGGCCGAAAGTGCGAGCAGTGTCTGTCGTAGCCCTAAGCTTATTGAAGGTGGAGGCTGCAGAGGACCATCGACGTTGGATAGCTGGAGGGGCGGTAGGGGACGGAAAGCTAGAAAGTATAGGAAAGTTGGACATTAACAGGCCATTTCTCTCGGGACTGAATGAGACATGTCGAGTTGAGGCTGGGCGGTAGGTTTGGTGAGAGTCGGCGGTGTGAAGATCTGGGAAGGAGGCGGATCGTCCAAGGGGAAGAGGCTGTTCTTGATCGGTTGAGGTTTGGAGGTCCTCGAGATTGGCAGGCGGTGGGTCGAAGGATACCCCAAGAGCGTTTAGTTGACGTGGCTGGGCGAGAGGTGACAGGGGGCGCTTGCCCTTGAAGTGTGGAGGAGACTGTGGGCGAATAGTCGGAGCTAACCAGAATATACCAAGAGCCAAAATACTCTGCAGCAAAAACGAATTGGTATGAAGAAGGATGGATAGGGCCTAATGATTGTACTTACCATCAGGCAACCGAGCAGACCACAAAGAAAGGCCACAAGACCGACAACTAGAGTCTTGGTGGCAAGGTGGTACGCAGAGTGACCAAGTACAATGAAGATCATGAGAAATTATAGATGATGGTGAGGGTGGGTGATAAGCTACGAGTGGTGGGATGGAGGTAAGACTATATAGTATCCATTCGATGTCTTAGATGATGCGATCGAAATCGAGGGGCTAAATAATGAACGTTGAGACTTGACTTGGGATTCCGGGAGATGATAGTATGATAGTTGTCGTGAAATGGAGACGAGGATGATCAACGTTGAACTTGAACTCGCAGATCAGCGAGGAGGCGACTCGAAGTTGTTGGCAACTAGTAGCTGAGCGCTGAACTTGGAGTCGGCGCTCGACCCAATGGACACATAAAAAAGTGGAACCATTCCATCCACATGATATGATGTAAGCAGTATGCACTCAATCTCGGTATCGTTACCGAACAAGCAAACGTCGTCCATGAACATTCAACGTTTCAACATTCAACATCGTCTAGCTAGAATCGTACACGTATCTTTGGACTGCAGGTCTGTAAAGTGTTACAAAATACAACGAAAAGAAAATGGGTGCGAGCAACAATGTCTGTACTCAGTATTCATCTTGTGTAATCAGTCTAAACACTAGCACAGGTCTGTCCATCGTCTTGTAAAGTATAACCAAGCTGGCAGGAAGTGACAACACATTCTCCAGTTACACAGGTAACTCCCAGCACATGAGGGAGCATCCTGCAGTCGTGCCTGGCACAAATAAGTTGTCAGTGAAGAATTCATGCCACATCTCCTATCATTCACTTACTTTTCCGGATTTACACTGGAGCAACCTCCACAAGAGCGCAAGTCCGCCAAGAAGTCAACGCACTCGTAGTTAACCTCCTTCCAGTCTACAGGGGTACCATGTAAAACGTCTTCCATACTCAAAATGGGACAGGCGAAGAGTTCAGTCGGACAAAAATCACGTCGTGTGTCCTTTGCTTCCATGAACACAACCTCCTGCTCCTCCAAGTTCCTCTTATGGTGCGTCTGACTTGGTCGGGGAGCGCTCGCGGTAAAATCACTTTGTTGCTCGCGAGAGTGTCCGTGTCCGTGGTCTTGACGAGGGGGAACACCACGCTGAGACGGTGCTGCCCGACGCGCGGCGATACCCTGAGAAGGAGCTGCATGGCGATGAGCAAAGCGAGGAGACGGAGTTGCTTGACGTGGAGCAAAAATCCGAGAGGGGGTTCCCTGACGACGGTCGTCTACTCTGCGATGTCCCAAAAGACCCAGATCACGGGCACCATATTTCTGGGAAGGAGCCGCTTGACCGGGGACGACAGAGGCTCTTCGACGCTCAGCATGAGTGGGAATGTCGTCAATGATGGCACTTTCCAAAGCTATTGCGGTGGAAAACTTGAACAAGAAAAACAGCAATGCAAGGAGGTATCTCATAACTTGCAACTTGGAGGATCAAGATGGAGTCTAGGGACAAAGGCAGCCCCACTAAATGTGCCCCATTCCGAAGCCTTAACTCCGAATCCCAATCCTCTGCTTGAAACTGACTATGACGATGTGGGCCTTGGTGAACCCTTGATGTAATTATTTGCGTCGGCCTGAGCAACAAACCTCTGCGTCTGATTGTGACGGTACCAGTCTAATTGACGTGCCATTAGTGATATCATGAATTCATTACAATATTGATGCCCATCACTCTCACCAGTTGGAGTTGCTCTCTTTACTCCCAATTCGATGATGACGTCGAGAGGGAAAGGGGTGTGAAATAAACACGTGATTTTATAATTTATATACATTATTTATTTCTAGTTATGTATCAATCAATAATTTCTGTTGTTCCTACCATGTCATCCGACGAATTCGATGAATATGACTTTTCTGAGTTCACAGAGGAGGACCTGGCATGGATCGACACAGAAACATCGCAAAAACTGGAATTACGCGCTAAATCTAGTGAGGCCTTGTCTAAACTACTCTCACCTGATGCCATATCCAATGCTAGCCAAACCGGTGGCCCAGCCATTGAAATAGCCGTCGAACTCGAAACTGCATCCGGATTAATCCTCAAGACTCTTCCTTCCGTGGGCGAACTTGCCCCGCATGCCTCCGCTCATGGAAATTGTGTAACCCCTTTGCAACCGGCATTGACGATGCGCAATAAACCCCCTTTCGATCAATTTCTCTCCTGGAAGAAGCACTTCTCGGTGACCGACCTGGTCTCTCCTATCTGGTGAGCACAGGTCACTCTGTTTCAGCTACAGCATCTTACAGTTGCCAGGTGTGAGCTCCAGCATGAGTATGGGCTTTATGGGGGGAGACACAGGCCGTTAGAACAACGTCCCTCCTCATTCACGTCAAAGGCCGGCAAGGAGATACGTGTACATCAGCATGTGGCTCAAACAAACGACCGGAGACTCGAACGAGGAAAGGTGCGCGGAAGTATCCTATTGGAATACCCACCATTGATAGACCACTCCAGTCTGTACATAGGGCTCTAGAAGAGGAGTTACGTCCGGATAAAGTCGTGGTACACCTTGTCTCCAAGGAGGAGCGCTTTGGTCTTCGGTGAGTCAACTTATATAAAGTATACGAGACGCCTCTGACGACCGCCCCTCTTCAGCCTCGTGCAGCTCATCGATGGATTTAATGAACTCGTGATAAATGGCCTCACGGTAACAATTTTCCCGTTCATATTTCCGCCCATAATTCAAATAAACCACTAGAGGGAATTACCTGTATTTACAATCACACATAACCAAGTCGTTCTTGGAGTCATTGTACGCTCTCCCACCTCGTGTGTATGATCGTTTTTGACCAGAGGCAAAGGACGAAGTAATCAGGTCACCTCTGGCGCTAGAAAATCAAGAACAAACCCTTCGAACAAGACGCGCTTCAACGGGGCCTCCTGGCTCTCCGACGAAAAAGAAACCGCGACATTCCACGTCGCCCCCACAACAGCCGATCACTTTCTCTTTTTCCGAGTCGCCGACTAAAGCAAGGGGTTCTTCCTCCGCCACAAATGGAACCAACGAAGCTGAGGTGCGCCGGGACGAACTCCCAGTTTGCATGGGACCAAGCTGCACCTCGAGCGACGCCCATGAATTACGCATCATTGATTACAAGACTCGCATGGCTTCGTACGTCCCTCTGGACGAAGAGACATTGTCGCCAAGATTACAGCTTATGCTGTATCACCGCATGCTGTCGTCTGTCCTGGCTCCAGAAACCTTCGACTTTGCGGCATTATGGGCGCGGCTGAACCTCAACCCTACAAAGCCATTCTCAGATCGGTTCTTGCGAGATATCAAGTGGAATGATCGCATGGAGAACGATCATCACGTAAATCTCAATCGTCTAGTCGCAGAATGGACCTCTACAGTTCACTCGGAACGGGCTGATGGGTCCCGCCTCACAGGCGTCAGTCCAGAGCTGCAAATTGTTTACCGGCGATCGGTGTTCGCAGGAAGGTCGCAAAGAAAGGGTAGGGACAAATATAGAGAGACCGTAGACATAAACAACCCATTAGAGGCTCTGGCGTTTCAGGAGGAACTCGACATTGCTCGCGCTATCGAGGAGAGCTTACGTCAGATCGGTCACGAGGAGGTGGGGGGTCGTCTCGCTCAAGCTGCCACACAGAACGTCAAGCAAGCTAGATCCTCGGACATAGGCCACACGTGCGTCGTATGGAAGCAGCTGGTAAGCCCCCCGGGCTCAGAGCAGGGGGACTGCGAGCTTTCCTGGACAATACAGCAATCGCTACTATCATGCGCACACAATACTCGTGCTCAAATACCAAGAACCACTCCAACGGAGAGAGAAAGGGGCCATGGTAGGGAGTCAATGTTTAGGCAATCCAATCATAACTGGTGACCACAACCACCTCATGGCTTTATAGATGACCCTTCCCTTGATATAACCGAGGCACGGACAGCGGACCCAGGGGGGAAAGCGGAGGAGCTGACTACTTTGGATATATCTCCAATTATCGGAACCAAAGAATTTAGGATGAACGATGGTCAACTTGACGTACATCTTGCAGATGTTCTGCAATGGTGGATTGGTGCTCGCCCTGCAAGAGGAGTAGAAGTTGCCCAAACAAATCGCTGCTTGTGAGCTCTCCATTACACTGTCTTTGTGTTAAGATACTAGACGATGACCAGCACCTGCGAATACCAAGAAACGTGCGAGTGGAGGGAGAAGAAAGCTAAGGAAACAGCAATTATTGCTCTAGAGCGGAGTGTCCGCCGCGCTGGGGTCCCCCAGGCATCTTGACGCCAGTTGTTGGTCGACCACAATCTAGCGTTGACCTCTTCTGTAGTTGCTTCTGTCACTATCATTGTGGACTGGGCTCTCATAAACTTGAAGCTTACGTACCCGCCGTAACCAATTGACAGCTGGCAGGCTCATTTGAGCTACCACCCTGCATGTAACTCTTTCATTCTGTGCACAATAACCTATCCACACAACTTGCCACCGAGGAGCTCATGGATGGTTGGGTAGATTATTTACATGTCGGGTTCCTTGGAGAGCATGTTCTCCTTAGTTCACTTCGGTTAAATTCCTTCTGGGCATTTCTCCTGAGCAGCGTTGTCATATCTGTACTATGTCTTTCTGAAAGGTATCAGGACCTTTGCATTTTCCCGTCGACTTTCCACGCTGATCCAGCACTAGGTTTCTGACTGTTGTCTTGAATAAACATGTACAGCCGCGTTGGGCGCAACGCTCGCGACTTGCGAACGCGGTGTGGAGAAGTTTGATATACGGACTCGTCACATTCTTAAGATTGTGAGTTCTACGCTCTCTCGCGGTATGCCCCGACCGACTAAAAAAACATAGACTGTACATGCTGGTAGCAATGTCATACCAGCTCGGGTGAGCCGTCCTATGTTTGAAGTGGTGACTGACGAGACTAAATCCCACTTTCCAGAGCCATCGCTGTTGTCGTAAGGCTACCTACCCTTGAGGCTCATTACGACCAAAGCCACTGACGAATTACCTGCAGGTTGTCACACTGTCTGTAGGGCAGTTCGCTATCGAGTATTTTGATCATCAAGAGCCGGACTCGGAGAGGCAGTGAGTGAGCCAGACAACTGAGCAACTGATAGACCTGATGATGTTTCCGCAGTGTAGAGGAGCCCCTCCTGGGGGCCTCAGCTGGCAGACGTCATCTAGCAGGTTCTATAAGACCTCACTCTAGGCCAAAGCCAATAGCCATACCCCTCCACCCCAACGAGTCCAACTTGGCTCGTGCAGATGCTGCCGCTCTTGAACTCGGTATCGCTGGGGATACTGAGCTAGTGAAGGGAAACGGGGTTCCTGACGGGCAGGAGACCTGGCAGCATGGCAAAGGTAGAGACGTTGCGAGACAGATGTTTGGTGACGCGCACCATCGTCGGCACTCTGATACTAATATATTTGATATTGGCGATGAAGATGGGGATACGACGCCCTAAGTATTGGTACTACTTCAACCTGTATTTGCTCTTCACATTCATATACATGCGAGTTGCCTGTCATGCATAGTTATAGGTCGCGTATTGTAATCCGCGGTACATAAATGAGAAGAACTATCAGGTAGTCCAAAAATCAGCTATTCCGGCTGACGCTTCCAGCAACGAGACCAGCTCGCTTAGGGGCAAACCCTCCTCGTCGTGGGACAGAAGCAACGTCTTCTGATTTCCTCTGCCACTGATCAATGAGTTTTCCAACCCCCTGATAAGGCTTTTCGGGTGATGGAGTGCGCAGATCTTCTTCAAGAGGAACGGTGGCCTTTGTAGCCGAGGCCATAGGTAAAGAACGCAAGCCATCGAAACGCCCTTGTAATGTACTGGTACTGGTAGACAACAATTTACTTGGTGAGCCTGTGGGTAGCCCCGTGAGTGAACTCTGACTCCTCAACAGGTCGGCTGTTTTGTCAACTTGGCCAGTGAAACTAGACCTCGGGACCGTCGGCGACTGGCGATTATCGGTGTCTACACCTGAGGCAGGGTCCTCAAATGTAGGGGTAATGCGTGGAGATGTGAACTTTGGTGCAACAGGGGAGTTAAGAGGTCGCAAAAAAGAACGTCCGGTGGTTGTTGAAGATGCTCCTGGAGTGGCGACCTTACCTGCTGGCTTGGGGAGGGTAGGAGGTATGGCGCCTGAGATTTTGCCAATGGCCTCGTATCTTTGGACCATGTCCGTGATGGAGGTTCGACGGGAACCATGCTTGCGAGAACCATCCTCTGGAACAGCAAGTGCAGAGGGGGTCGTTGGCGTATCCAGCTTCCCATCGGAGACAGACTTCGACATTGGGAACACGAGTAAAGATTGAGGGCGCCCTCGAGAGACAGGCAGGGGCACAGCGGATGCCGGGGTGGCAGCCGACATCTGTCTCATGTGGGAATTCGGGGAACGCCGGTTAGGTGACCTGCTGGGCGATCGCGGCACTTCGATAGTTCCAGAGGATGCGAGCTGAATACGCTGTGGCGAGTTTGCTCTGGGCTTCATGGCAGATGGGACAGCCATGGATCGGCTCCTATGCGGCTTCGCCCCAAAGTCGCCGGCAGAATTGATAGATGACATCGAATCCTTCCGCCTCTCTTTCGTCTGAACCACTCCACCTCCCCAGAGATCGACCAAGTCATGCACAGAGCTCTGCCTTCCTTTGTGTCTCCGAGTGGACCCTTTCTCAGCTGATCTAGATGCCATATATCCACCCACATCCTCAGGGCTCTCTTCGTCGCTTGAAGACATCTTTGCCTCTCGAGGTGACTCCAGAGTGGGTGATACCTTCCAGTTATCTGAAGATGAAGATCTTCCAACGGAAGGGCGAGTGATAAACCCTGCTGCTGAAGTGTGAGGGAGATCAGCACCTCTTGACAAAAGACCAGAGGTAAAGCGATTTTTAGAATGATCTGAAGTCATTGTGCTTGTGCTGCGTTTCCGTTCCTTAGATCGCGAACCTCGCACAGGTTTCTTCATGGGGGAGGGAGGTGTAGGCTCCTGAACGACTTGTTGGGCTGATTGTAGGCCTGTGATAGCCTCCTGTGGCGACTGGATATGAACGTTATTTTCCTCGATGAATGAGGAGCGCTTGTGCGTGAACTCGCGTAGCACAGGTGTTTCAGGAGGATTCGTATCGGAGAATCCATGACCCTTCACCGGTGACGTGAGAGAATCGACGTCACCTGTTAGCCAGTCTTTGGGTTCGCGAATCTTTTGCGGAGCCAGAGAAATACTGTTCGCGTCACCTGTCATGCCAAGCAGATCTTGAGACTCTTGCGACTGCGAAGGTTTGAAGGAGGCATTACTTGTGTGTTTCCTGGATAAGGATGGGCGTGACGCGGGTCGATGGCCAGGACGCTTTGGTAGAGAGGTGCCTTCCCCGTTTACCAAGCCCACCAAATATTTTGAGGGTTCCTCCTTCGTGTCACGCATTGCAACCCCAGTAATTTGTTCAGAGCGAACACCGCTTGGCGCAACTGAAGAACCTGCGATAGGGCGCTGAAGTGTTGGGGGGAGCGGTAACGAAGAAGTTGAAGGTACTGATAAGTCGATGATCTTGTCTTTTCCGAGGGATGATTCTAGTTGTGGAGTGTAACGAGGGGAATTTTGTGAAGAGGAAAAAGTGGCATCTAACTCTTCCAAGGATGGAAACCGGGTCTCAGCATATATATCACCAAGCTGGGGCAGGACCGGGGGATTAGAGGTCGAGCTGGAAACAGGTTGAACGGCAGGACTGAACCTCCATGATGAGCTCGTGTATGGCAGGGATGGACGAGGCGATGGCGTTAGCGTAACACCAGAAGAGGAGGGCTTTGCCGCTGCAAGCGATGGATTGGGTGTAACGGCAACACGGCTGTAGGCATTCACCGCAGCCAGCCCGGTCCTCAGCTTGCGTGCCTCTCCAAGGGTTGTTGTTGCAGGAGCTGCAAACGGTGCTAGACCCAAACCATCGAAGGCATCCTTCCCTTTGGTCACGACAAGCTTCGTGGTTCGGGACCCCTCAGGAGGTGGTGCGATCTTCGATGGAGTCACCTTCTCCGTCGGGGTAGTAGGAGCAACAGCAGGCCCTGTCTTGATACCATCGTACGCACTCCATAGATTCTCTGCGAAGTTGTCACCAAAGGCAGTGCTAGGTGACTGGGCGTCACCGTCAGTCACCTTAGAGCTCAACGATTCAGCGCTCCACGCGGCATCCAATCCGCCGGGCCCAGCATTCTTCGGCCTCCATGTTGACGTCGTAGCCCCACCAGATCTATACGCTTTAACACCTCCAGCACTCGACACACTGCTCCCCATAGCCTTCCACGCCTCGTCTTCTTCTACACCAAAGTGATCGTCCAAAAAATCCGGCTTGGTAGGCTTGGCAGGCTGTGGCCCCTTGGCTGGACTCGGTGGTCGAGATGTCGTGGATGGAGTAGAGTCGTGTTGTTGCGAAGAAGACGGCCGACCGCGTCGCATTGGCGCAATAGCATCAAGCACCTTCTCTCGAACCTGGACACCAGCACTCGCTTGTGACGGCTGCTGTGCAGCAGCCGAAGGCAATGGACGGTATGACACCAGATCGTCGAGGGAATTAGTAAAATCTGATTGTGTGGTTCGAGGCGAGAGAGGTTGTGGTGGTGCGATGTTGTAAGTGAAACGTGATTTAGTGCCGCGCATGCGGTGAACTTGAGCGAGGAGCTCAAACACAGAAGGCCGCTGAGTACCGTGTTCACGGAGCATTGATGCTGTATCGGTCGGGGTGATAAGTTAAGGGGAATTGTGGAAAAAAAAGCCTACATACCGATCATGGCATTAAGTTGGGCAGAATATACGGGATACGGTGGAATGCGATACTGGACGTTCAAGATGGCCAAGGGGCCATGTTCCTCGAATGGAGTTGTGTAGTAACAGAGCTTGTACAACAATACACCCAAAGCCCAAACATCCGACTTTTCATCGATGGGGCGGCGTAAGTACGGATCAACCATCTCAGGGGGTCTGTACTGAAGAGTTGTGTGGCGATTGAGATCTGCCTCGAGTGCCCTGATCTCTTGTGTTGTAGATGGTGGCCGGGGTGAAACAGGTGTCGCGGATCCGAAGTCACAGAGTTTAAATGATGTACTAGATGATTGAAGGATATTCTCGACTTTGAGGTCGCGATGTAATAAAGCAGGTCGAAGATTGTGCATGGCGGCGACCCCTTCAAGGATGTCAATGAATATCTGCAGGATTTCTGCTTCTGTCAGACGCTCCCTGAGACGCCTGTTCATCATGTCGATGATACCTCCGCCTAAGAAAGATAGGAACGAGTAGTCCAGGCGGAAAGAAGGATAGCCCTTACCTGGACAAAACTCCATGAGGATAAACACTTCGTATTGGCCATTGGACATCCTATGCCAAGCGGCGTCGATCAGATGTACGACGTTGGGATGTCCTTTCAGGATCCTCTGATATCAAGGTGTGAAACCCATGAGATGTGGCTGGCAATCACACTGCGCACCATGATGTCGACTTCCTTCTTGACCTCCGTGAGCATTGCTTCATTTGGAACAGCGATGCGTTTGAGGACATGATGAGTCGTGTTATACACGGGTGTTGCAGTCCTCACGAGATATACATGAGAGAAACCACCTGAGAGACATTTCCTCAGATACCGAGAATACGGGGGGACGCTTTAGAAAATACCTTGACTGAGGTACCTCTCCACCTGGACGGCGTACTTGTTCACAGAAATTGTCTGACCGGGCAGCAAGGTACCCTTGTTCTGGGATTGATAAGGTTGAAACTGTGTCTGCTGCATGATGGTGGTGGAGTGCAAGCAAGACAACTAGCAGCAAGCCTTGACTGTCACCGAAAACACGACTTACTTTGTAGTTCTGTCTGAACTTGAGTCTTGCCGTGAAACAAGATGGCTGATACTCGGATCACGTGACGAGTGAGGTACCCAGGGTTGTGACTTTGGTGTCCAACAACACGCCGGTCTGCCAGCGGTCCCGTCTTCCTGAGCTCACGGTTCATATTAATATATCTAGCCACCTCCACCGTATATAAGTACCACCATGGCAGATAATTCCCAACTACTTCAAGCCGTCATGCAGTCCAACGTGGCAGTTCCTTTCTCTCGTCCTCCTACCCCAGGGGCTCAGCCCCTCCAGATCGGATGGTATGGTCTCGGTGCAATGGGTTACTATATGGCACGTAACCTCGCCACATCCCGAAAATCACACTCAGCCACGTCCCCCATCTTGGTGTACAACCGTACCATATCCAAGGCAGAGAAACTCGTCAAAGAGGTTGGCGCATCCACCGCCAAAGTGGCGTCGGGCCCCACACAACTTGCGACAGAGTGTGATGTTATCTTCACTAACCTTGCGAACGACGCTGCTGTACAAAGCGTGTACAGCGAGTTCGCGAGAGCACTTTCAGTGCGTCTCATCTTGCTTACTGTCGAGATAAGATAACGAGCGTATCCGCAATCAGGAAACACCACCCACCAAGGCAAAGATCTTTGTCGATACGAGCACGGTGAGCGATTCCAATAACCTCGATCCTTTGATCGCCTGACACGTGGAAGGTCTACCCCACGCTTGTTGGTAAGGCTGCATTCTTGCACTGACAATGTGTCAATACAAATAGTCAAATTTCAGGGGATATTGACAAACTTCTCTCAAGTTTTGCGCACTGCCATTTCGTGGCATCTCCTGTCTTTGGACCTCCCATGGCAGCAGATGCTGGAAAACTTGTGGTTGTAATGAGCGGCGATTACCGATCCAAGAAAGAGGTGGCACATCTCATGGTTCCTGGCATCGGGAGGAAGGTCGTCGACCTTGGTGGTAATACCGAGAAAGGTCTGTCGTCATGGTATACTATGATACACCCCTTCATGGGCTCGGGTTTTAGCCCCCACTCTCAAGTTGATCGGAAATGGCATGATCATGGGTGCGAGTGAGCTGCTTGCTGAAACACTGACGCTCGGAGATAAATCGGGCATTGGAGCCCAGACCGTATATGGCCTCGTGAAAGGTATGTCGGTTGACGGTCAAAGTTGCCCTGTCTTATAAGATGATGCAGAAATCATGCCCGCGCCTGGGTGCGCTTTGACGTTGCCCCTAAGATTGATTACTTTAACTCAAGGCGAACATTAGCTTGATCGCATATGGCGAACGTATGGTCAACGACCGGTTCGACGGTTCTATCGGCTTTGCCATCGATGGGGGGATCAAAGATTCAGTGTCAGTAGTGGTACCCGTCCCCAATATCCGGTGCTTCTGACGTCCTTTTTTTCAGGCATCTTCGTCGCCTCTCTGCAGAACTTAACTGCCCGATGCCCGCAGTAGACATAGCTCACCAGCGTATGATCACTGCGAGGTCAATCCATCGAGAGCAGGAGGTAGCTGGTACCCAGAAATGGGACATCCTTGATTGGAGCGCTCTGATTGCAGGCAGCCGAGTAGCTGCAGGCCTGGACCCATTCGATAGCAGCAAAGTGCGTGGTCACCTCGACGTGGCACGATGACCTTTTTTTGTTTTTTTTGACGGTCTTCCCAAGGGCGCCGGCGTTGTCCGCGATGACTGAACGTTGCTATTACATGCTGGTAGAATTGGGGTAGGTGAATAAAGTCCGGGAAGACTTGGAAGAGATTTGCTGGGCTTGTGAGAACTTCGGCAATAAGATGCCAGCGTTGTAGTTATCACTTCCTATCTTGCTTGATTACCTCCGCATTGGAATCGAGATGTACTGTACAAGCCGAATATCGATAACAGCTCGTTATCCTTGAATCATCCAAAACGAACATTGAACGTTTCGACACTACAACGACCATGGAGAATGCTTTGCTCTCGTCGCGTCCGGACATACTGCCCTTCTCCCGCCCTCCAACGCCCCGACCGCAGCCACCTCAAATTGGGTATTATGGCCTCGGCGCCATGGGCTACGTCATGGCGCGTAACCTAGCACTGTCAGTCAAGTCTCAAGATACCGCGTCACCGCCTCTTCTTGTGTACAATCGAACCGCGGCCAAGGCAGAGAGACTGGTCCAGGACGCTGGCAATTCTGTCGTCCAGGTCGCGTCGAGTCCGGCTCAGCTCGCCACCAAATGCGACATCATATTCACCAATCTTGCCAACGATGTTGTCGTCATTGCGGTTTACAACGAGTTCGTGAAAGCGCTCAAAGTATGCGAAGGAACTTTGTATCACGTACAAGCTTACTGAGAGAGGGGTCGATCTTTCTGTAGCAAGATCTGCCGACAAAACGCAAGATATTTGTCGATTTCAGCACAGTAAGTTGGCACTTGTATCGCGTTATGACCTTCCAGCCTGGCGTGTCTAATACTTGTATAACTTGTCTTTAGATTTATCCAGGTGTAGCTGGTGAGTCGAGTCGTCGAGGTTTTCAAATCAAGCTAATAATCGGTTTATCTTGCAGGCGACATCGACAAACTCCTGTCGGGCATCCCACATTGTCACTTCGTAGCGTCTCCAGTTATCGGACCGCCAACGGCCGCTGCAGATGGAAAGCTCGTTGTGTTGATGAGCGGCGACTACGCCGCCAAGAAAGAAGTTGCATATCTACTTGTTCCCGGTGTCGGCCGTAAAGTGATAGACGTGGGTGGCAATGCTGAGAAAGGTGAGATTTGGCAGCGCTTGAACGTATGCTGCATAGTTTTGTTGACGGGTTGCGTTCAGCACATACACTAAAGCTCCTCGGTAATATGATGCTCACTGGGGCGAATGAGCTCCTTGCTGAGGTACAGACTCTTGGCCAAAAGTCTGGTGTCGGGGCGCGTATAGTTCAGGACTTGATCAAAGGTAAGGTCGTTCTGCACTAGTTGATAGCGCGCGTCTTAAGTGGCCCCTCAGATATAATGCCGGCACCGAGGTAAGGAACACCAGTTGAATGTATTGAGAGAGGACTGACGTTACCCAAGTCTCCTTATTTTTGGTGAGAAAATGGTGAATGATCGCTTTGGAGAGGTTGGGTATGATCTCGACGGCTGCATTGAAGTAACAAAGTGGGTCGCTGACTGGGTCGCTTGGCTCATAATGGTGAACAATGCTTGACTAGCCACATGCGACGTCTGTCTGCGGAGCACTCTTGTCCCATGCCTGTTGTGGATATTGCTCACCAGCGATTGGTGACCGCTCGGAGTATTCATGAAGCGCAGAAAATCGTAGGCACGAACAAGTGGGAGACAATGGATTGGAGTGCGATGATCGCGGGAAGTAGAGTAGCTGCTGGACTGGAACCCTTCAACTGCAGCCAGGTATGTCCCCTGCATATCCCTCGAGAAGTATACTCAAGTTGGCCTAAGGGTACCAAGGTGGTCCACGATGATTGACCTAGTGGAAGTTGTGTGTAGTCCTGGCGATGTACAATATAAGAGAGATTTCGAATAAGAATTTTGCCATGGTGTTTTTTGAGTAGTCAAGGTTGAATATAGTTATTATTTAAATACTAAATATACATAGTATAGCTTAGTACTCGCCAAATGTGTATAATGTGCACTAGGGTTAGGGTTAGAGCTTGAAAAGAGAAATAAATAATGGCCTACCCAGCCAGAGTGGCAGTGGTAGGACAGGAAAATATTGAGACGGTGCATGAGCCGAAGCACATACAAACCGCAGTCACCCTCTGTTATGGACAAGGTCGCCGTGCTATGGAAGGACCCCGGGCCCACAAACCCAGGTCTATGAAGGGGCTTGTGCCATCAAGGTAAGTATGAGCTCTGTCAATTAGCCACTCGCTGCTTATATTATGCTTTCACTCTGCGCACGGACCACGTACTTCCCGATATGGCAGTCAGTCACAGCCACACGGTCCAGCTACCTTTTAATGGACAAGCCCATGCTTTCTCAGAGATCTTGTCTCACATATGGATGCCGTCCGCATTCTGATACTCGACGCCCCCGCCTAATTACAATATACACACCCCTACTCGTGATGTGGTTCAAGGCTTCCATCCCTGCAGCACTCGACGCAATCAGAGCCCTCTTCGGTACTCAATGAACGCCACTAGGTTATCTCGTACTTCTTCTCCTCTCAACTTCAGATCACGTTCTTTCCGCCGATCGATTGCCTTTACAAGCTTCTTTACTCCGTCGACGCTCTCCACGAGGCGTTCATGGAACTTGCCATTCGCAAAGTTAATATCGTACGGGAGTCTCTCATCCGCATAGATGTCGATGAGAGCGGAGACAGCCTGCATAACTGGCTCGGTGCCCTTCGTCGATGGCGCGGTTGCAGTTGGCAGAATCGATAGGAGATAGGACGCTATAACCTAGTTGGACAACATGGGTTATAAAGCTGCACACGCGACGGTCAAACAGCGCAAAACACTTACACGATTTGCCTCTATGGAATCTGGGTGTTGTGCGAGGCATTCTAGTGTACCGATACATTTCACTCGCACCTGGGCGTCCGTGCTCGAGTCACAAATGTTAATCAAGATCTGAACTTGCTCCTCGTTGGGAATCTATGGGATAACTAAGATCAGCTCTGAGGTACAGTTCTGGGGTGTCCTACCAATTTTCCTTTCCAAATATTCCCGATACCCCAGAGTACTCCGACAGCAATTTCCCAGGTCTCTTGCTTCCGTTCCTGGCCGCGAGCAATGTCTAGGCCAAGTTTTGACAGTGCTGTCCATATCTCCGTCCAAACGCCGCGTCCGGCATCTTCTTTTGAGATAAGTTCTAAATTCGGCGAAGTAGAGAGCGAAAGGAAGATGTTATTGAGACACTCGAAGGCACTGACGTGAATTGCGCTGAGTGCAGACGTTATTGGGGGATGAACTGATGAGCTGGACGGGGGCGGGAAAGAAAGCGAGGTCGGTTGCACCAGGGTTAGGAGGGGCTGTACTAGTACAGGTAGAAGGGTCACAAAGGACGACTTCGTATGAGAGTATGAGGCTATATTTTCGTCTAGGGACATCTCCTCGTCCATTTCCTCGTCCATTTCCGCATCGTCGCCTGCTAACGTCGGTCAGTGTTGAGAAACAAGTTACGACGTACCTACCTTCGAGTTCTTTGTCACCACTATCATCGTTCGGGACGCCCGAAACTGGATCCGGCAGACTCGCGCATGCCCCTGTTAGGATCTCGAGTGCCAGCTGGACGGTCCTCAGTCTATTCTCTAGCCGCTCAAAATCTAGCTCAGTCGGCGATCTATGGTCAGACTTTGGCGTATTTTTCAGACATAATTTCTCAATCGCTGGTGGTTCATTTGCCTTGTGCCAACAATCAGTAATTATTTCTATCAGGTGGAAGTAGATCTCGCCTGTCGAGTTACAAGCTCCTGCACCTGTTGAACAGCCTCCTCCAAGGACACGGAGGAGATGACGTGTTGAAGAAGAGGGAATATGATGTCATTGTTCACGTCCGGCGTCGAGGCAACGCTAGGTGGTGGCAGCGGTGACACATTCCCAATGATCCCTAACCGCTTTGATCAGGTTGCAGTGTCTTCTTTGCGGATGAGGGTCTTACCACAGCATAGGACCTTGAGCGTCGCAAAACGATCTTCTGCCGCATCTTTTGCTTTGCCCTTCTGAACAGATCCATCGATTCTGAGTATATCCAGAAGGCAGGATCTGTATACAACATTGCAACGGACTTCATCGATTGCTGGCTGATTGTCGTCGGTGAGAACATATAGACTTTGGGCTGTATGGGGTCATCATTGATTATATAGTGATTCAACGGATAGCAATGGAGTTACCTGCTGCGACTACGGTGGAAACGGGCAATATATCCCGTGAAACTAGGAAAGACATCAAGAAAGGAATCAAATTGATTTGGTTGATGGCGTTGAGAGCCTTATATGAAGTCTCCCTGATCTTTCTGAGCCAAAGAACAAGGGATGTTTCTGAAGTACTCACGAAAGGCACCACAGGATAGTGATCACATTGTCAGCAAATTCGTACACAACTTTCTTCGCATTTTCTGGAGGATTTTGCGGCGACTCCAGAAATTGCGATAAGGTCGTAGATATCTTCCAAAAGGCACCCATGAGACCAGTAACATGAACAACAGCACGTACGTACTTTTGGCACGAACGTCTTCAATGGGGCTAGAATATTTTTATTGTACATCTCGGCGCAAATGTCGTATCCGCCATCGATGCAAAGATTCCTATAATCTGGCAGGTCAGAGACTGCTTGCCAGATATTTGACCTTACAGACCGTAAGGCACCAGCAGCTTCGATCCATACTTCCTCGTCGCTATCCGACAACCGCGTGATCAATGCGCCCACTACATTTTTTCCCTGCAGCAGCCTCCTGGTGGATGGATCATTTTGTATGAGGTTAGACACGGCGACACAGGCCCATTTGCGCTCAGCACCGTCAGCACTTTCCATCTACATCGCATAACTGGTTAACTGAAGGTTCATCGGTCACACAACGTACCTTTTGAATGATGGGCAAGATAGCCTCTTTTTTGGTGGAGGAAGACTCGGCAGACGCGAGACCTTTAGGTAGATGCGAGTCAGGAACTCGCACGGGATTGTGTCTGCGCATCGACCGTTTTTTCTGTGACTTCCCCATGGCTCTGTCGTTGTGATGCAAGGTCACTTTAGAATGCAATTATGCCCACAGTAACACTGGCTCGAGTTGGGCTCGAGTACTAGTAGATCGGCAGTCAACCTACAGGTGTACGGTTGTTAGGTCCTAGCGGACTTTGAAACCTAACGTACCGGATTTCGGCGGTCCGCCACCCGCTCTTTCTCGATTTGATTGTTCGTGCTCATCATGCCACGAAAACACACCGAGAAAGTCATCTCATTAATTCATAGATTTGCAGGAGAACACGATACCTGCTCAATGGACAATTGTTCTCGATCCCTCGGGAGATGCATATGAGCTAGTCAAGGAGGGTCGAGGTAGTCGAGGACTAGTGAGGGTGAGTCTCCGTCGTTCGAGGTGCGCTAATCACTTTTATTCAGACCAACCCAGGTGGTTCGCGACGATATGCAAGACTCGGCAGTCCATGACCAAATAAAATAATTAACTAAATGTTTACAATACACTACTTGTCCTGGCTGTGTGAATGCAACGTCTGATAATATCCAAGCGAAATTCCGGCCAAAAAGTTCAAGGATGGTAAAGAGGAAGCATACCGTCCCTCGTAACAGACCCTCGTCTGGAAGCAAGGGAAACACTGCCGGATGTGGAGGATACGCACATAGAGGTGGTTGCAGCAGCTGCGGGAGCGTCTGAGCTTTCTGAGCCTGGAGCGTTGGAGACATAAGATGTACTCCTATCCCAGTCATGGAATGGTTCATCTTCATCTTCCAAAGAAGGTGCGGAAGGGTCTAGATCAAGGTCACCGATGGGAGGTGCACTCGGATGAGCGTCGAATAGAGATGCTGATGGTCCAGCATCCAGACCTAGAACCGGAATTCCGTCGTCCTCACCATAACAAAAAAGATTTGCATCAAAATATCCAGAAGGCACATCGCCTTTGGTGGGAAGGGGTGGGAACGAGGGGGGCAGAGCAAAATCGTGGAAAGGAAAAGCTGGTGCTGAGATGACGCCCGATTCGACAACTAGGTCATCCAATTCGTCCAGCGCTTCGTGCCACTCTGGTGCCGAAACTGCCCGCATAGTATTTGCACACGCCTTACCAACCATCTCCGGAGGAGCGCTTGCCAACTGCTGGATACGGGCTAGATGCGCTTTGTCGTCTGTAGCAACGTGCCCGCTGCTCGGAGGCATATATGGGATTGGTTCATCCTCCATAGTAACAGGGTAGTTGACCTGCTCAAAAAGGAGCGAACTATGTCGTGACCTTGTGGCATTCAGGTCAGAAGCAGCTTGACAATGGGGAGGTCTTTGCATGACCGGCGACCTGTAAGCAGGCGGTGAGGAAGTTCGAGGGAAAGTGATAGGAATTGGCTCGACAGGGGATTGTTCGGCGATGGTAGGCGTATTGTCGTCATTGGGCAACATTGTCTCAAACCTAGCTGAGTCTGCCTCTTCGCCGGTGAACCATCTCCGCGGAGAGGCAGCGAATGGAACATCGGCCGACACTTCCTGAGAGTCAGAGAGGGCCGGAGATGGGGATCGACTGAGCTTTGAGGATATAATGTGTCTTTTTCTACGGCGACGTGCTGAGTGACGGATATTGGCTTTCCAACGAGCCGTTGCTTTTGCCCATATTCGCATCTTCCCCCGCGCATCTTTCTCCATGTCCCCAAGTTCAGAAGCATCGTCAGGCCTCAGCTTTTTCCCGACCTTGTGCTCTATATCTTTGGTTGATTTCTTTCGTCTTCTCCAAATGATGCAGCCAACCATGAAAATGCATATGGACCCCGCTATGACGATAGCTAGAGAAAGGATAATGGTCGACTCCGTGTTGGAGCTGGTACTGCTTGGGCTTTTCCAGCCTGCTGGAAGCATTGACGCATCAAGTTCGATTGGTGTAGGGGTGACACTAGTCATGGTAATTTGTGACGAAGGACTAGGCTGGGCCTGTACATCATCGACGCTTGGAACGTTCGTGCTGGAACAACACTAGCGGCAAACGTGTGTTGAGTGGAAACGATTGATAGTTTAAGAGCTTCCCACCCACCGTTGAACCATACAAGGTCCACACGTCAGTCTTCCGCCACTGATTGTCGGGGCCTTGGACGTACTTGTCTGCAACTAGAAGGCGCTTGGAGTGTTGCACGGGTGTGGGAGCTGGTGTTGCTGGTGGTGGTGGTGGTGGTGGTGGTGGTGGGATAGTGACGGGGGTCTCCGAACTGGGGTCAATGTTATCTCGCTCGATGAACGGACACAAAAATGAAGGAGGTGCGGTCTGGATGGGTAGAGGAGTGCCTGCAACTGCGGGAGTGGCTGCGATTACTGCAAGGGCAGACAGAACAGCTGGGGAAGGACAATGTATCGACGATGATGAGGAGCCTGACGGGCGCCTACGCTGTTGTCTAGACCGACGGAGATAAGGATAGTTATAACAGCGATGGTTGGTTGGAGAAGATTGCTTGAAGATATCGAGGGTGCAGGTGTTTTGGCACTGGCCATGTTTTGGCTTGGCCATTAGGCGAGAAAACACAGAAGACACGCCAAGAAAGTCTTGCGTGCCCATCGTGGCACCGATATTTGTCCAAAAACCAGCCGCAAAGAGAGAAAAAAAAAAGTTGAACGTGAAGGGGTTCGATGATATCAATGCCCGCCGTTAGAGTAGGTGAAATGGACCTGGCGTCGTCCACGAATCGACGAGCGGAGGATGAAGAAGGGACAAATCGTGGGCGGGAATATCCAACAGCTTAAGTAATATTATATGTTTATCACCCCTTGATATCCTTAGCACTACACACTCAAAAATAAACATTTTTCTCCCCGAAAACAACATTATAACATATTTGCACCCAAATATGGTATGTCATATACCCAAAAATTATGTAACAGCACAACATGAAAAACAAAAATATAATGTCTCGTCTCACACTTGTAACCACAGACATCGTTTTCGTTCCTCATTCCGTCTCCTCACCCTTTCCTGCAGCTCCTTCTCCTCCTCTGTACTCCTCCTCTGCACCAGTACGTCCTCCGTTCCTGCTTCATAGAATAGCTTGTACGTTCCTAGACTTATCCTTATGCTCATACTACTACATGGAGCAAGTCCTTGCGGTGATTCGTCGGTCGATATAGACCTATTTATGGGCACGATCAGTAATGTGGACGATCACACAAAGAACAGAAAAAATTGAGACAGGCGACACACCTACGCAAATATATCGCGCTCTTCCCCTCTTCCCTCTGCCGCGGTAGCCATTCTGTTGGCTGCCGCAACACATACGAGGCTATATATTCGCGCCATCGACCAATCGCGGACCGGTCTGATTCAGCACTGGGGTCATTCATCTCGAGGAGCTGTATATACATCATCTTCGAGTGGGGTTCCTGTACCATTTTTGCCTTCTGGTCAGGTGTATAGGAGGATTAATGGGCGTGTAAAAAAGTACCCATTCAATCCGGTACAGATGCTCGTCTGACCCTGCGTGCCGCTCAGCCGCTCGACGATACCTGATCATATCCTGATTGGACAGCGCTTCAAACCTACGGGCATCTTGAAGGAGTGACCACAGTTCTTGGGATTTGTTATCTGATAGCACACTTTGAACCTGAGTTAAAGGTGAGGTTGTTTAGCGGATATTCCACGCTGAAAGTACGGCACGTCTATAGGCAACGATGGGAGAATAAATCGTCTCGTGGACTTACTTGCTTAATGAACGCGGCGATCAGCTTGTCCAACGTGAAGAGGAGGTAGGCCTGGAGTAATCATTTCAGTGTGAGGTAAGACAGAGGCTATGCTCACCTACCTGGTTACCGAAAAACCATCGCATGTGCTCCTCAAACAAGCCTGCCTCAAGCTCGTTGTCAAAGAGCTTCTCACAGGCGTCAAGGAAATACATGTACGCCAAATCCGGCGTACTGTTCGGCTGTTCTCCTAATGCCTCCATAGCCTGTCTTAAGACCGCACCGGGACCGTTCGGGTCATCTAATCCCAGTTCGATGGCGATAGGATTGCAATGCATAGGGCTCAGGTTCTCTGAGACCTGTTTGGCACCGTCTTCCTTGCATATGATGAGCCGGGAATAAATGAGCTGAAACACAAATAACTCAGCCTAAATAATCAAAGAATCATCAAACATGCCACCTGTAGCAGACACAACAATGTATAAATCGTTGTATTGGCAAAAAATGGTTTACGCCTTGAGACATCGACACCAGGACACGTGGAAGTCTGGTGAGTGCGAATCCATACATCGTCTGAATTATGTTCGGGCAACGCGATATGAGCTTCCCAGGTGCACCCACGACTGCCATCCGCTGCGGTGTGGGTGTGGGGGGAATGAGGCGAGGTCGGATTCGTCTGTATCAGGAAAGGACCATCTTTTCCCTCAAGTCCGAGAGACTTCTCCTGCGCAGTCTTCAATAACTGCCTTCGCAGATCCCCGGCTGCGATCGCCAAGCCTTGGGCTCCACTGACTGATCTGCTCCCGCTGCGTGGGAGGTTCGAAGTTTCGTGGTCCGAATCTTCGTCCTGTAAGCCACCAGAAGGGCCACATGCGGCGTCGAACTCAGCCGCTGGAAACATGCAGAGCAGGGGCACAAACTCGCGAAGCCAACCCTCGATAGCGTGCCTTTCGTGAGAGCTGTACTGCGCCTGAGAATGATCTAGAAAGGAGTATACTAGACGAAGCGAGTCTTGCAAGACAGAAGTCTTGCGGAAATCGAACTCGAGCTGTTGTCCCAGCGAGCCTGCGGCGAAAGATGGTCGACCCTCCTGCTGCACATGCGTGTGTTCTTGAGCTTCTTTGATGACCTCAACATTCTGGACGAAATACTTGGCCGTGATCTGCTTCTTGTCATTCTGCTTGAATTGATTCCCTTGATGGTCGAGCGATTTGTAGAAGTTCTTCGCGTCAACTTCACGCCAAGTCTTGTTCCACTCCCTCTGTATCCGACGCCACTCCTCGTCCTTAGCTTTTAAGCGTACAAGCACGACCGGCACTGCGACGCTCGGGCACTCTTGAAGAGCCTGGATGACCTCCGTAACAGCATCACGTCCATAGACCCTCTTCAGGGTACGGTGGTAAATGTTCTTGCTGGGCCCACCAAAGTCAGCCTTCAGCCTAAAAGCTGCACGCTCCTCGTTGGTCATTTCTTCGATGCGAGCATTGAGGGGCTCGAAAAGGGCGATCGTACGCGCAAGAGCCTCGAGCTGGACGTGGTATTCGTGCCGCTCTTCTTCGCTCTTGTGTAACGCTTCTTCGAACGAGTTCTTCTTGTGGGCGATGAAACCAGCCTCCTCCGATGCCCAAGTAGGGTGAGAAACCCAGGTATCGTTTAGAACAGAGCGACAGAGCTCGTCGCGGCCAGAGCAGGCGAGGTGAACCTCCTATGTGACGGGTCAGAACCGTTTTGACTGGTTCATAGAAGGTGAGGCTTACGCTCTCTGGGAGTTTACGGTAACTTGGGCCCTCTCCTTCATCCGCCGGGAGGGCGGGCAATGGCTCTGGTGGGCCTGTGCGAATACTGCCAGGAGGGCCATGCTCGATGCTGGTCTGACGCTCGTCAAGACGGAGGACATCCCTGAACTGTGCCAGTAAGTCGCCATCTCCCAGGAAGACCTGGGACAAGTCCACCAGGGTTTTAGCATCGATTATATCCTTCGAGTAGAGGTCCAGCAGCTTCAGAAATTCTTCATACATGTCCCTGCTCTCCAACGTTCGCTTCGCGCGCTCAAAGAACAAGAGCTCATCTGGTGGCGATTGAACTGGGGGATGGGTTGGGTTTATGACAGATTGGACTCCAAGCATCAGGCCCATGTGGGGGAGTGATGGTGGTGGCATGACATGAGGTTGAGGGAGTGGAGCAGGGTGGCCTGTGTGAGGTGGAGAAGCTGGTGGCAGGCCATACGACCCGTAATGCGGGGACTCTGGCTCTCCGGGCTTGTGCACATGCTTAGCTTTCTTTGCCTATGGTGCGTGTCAACTGCTGTCGATCATAATAAGTGGTCAGAACACGAACACGACTAACTGTTGAACGAGATGGAGGCACTGGAGTCGTGTCCTTCTCAAGTCCTTTGCGCCTCTTCTTGGCTGCTGGAACTGCTGCCTTCTTTCCGCTCTTGTCCTTTTCAGAACCGTCCGTCCACGGTACCGGAATTCCAGGTCCCGCAGTGGGCTGAGGAAGAATACCCGCAACGCCGCTTGGTACGGAAAATGCCATAGAGGCTTCGGGCAAAAAGTCTTTGAATTCAGCCAATAAATCTGATGCATCTTTGAAAAGGACTTGTACTTGGGCATATACCTGCGACTAGCTCACCAACCATCAGGTACTCTCATATCCATATCGCCAAACACGAGACTCACGTCCTGGATCTGCCGTTGCTCCTTTTGGTATGTTTGCAGTATCTCAAGGAACTGCTTATAGGTATCTGGGTCATCTGCGTAGCGTGCCTTTATCTTGTTGAGGTATTGAATGGCATGGTTGAATTCGCCAGCAGGCTTGTTCTCCTCTGCATTCCTGCCGCCCAAACCCCCGAGCAGAGTCGCAGCAGCAGCAGCCGATGATCCCTGAAGACCTGGAGAGAATGTGTCAAAGGGCTGTTGCATATGAGACATTTGATAAGGGGTAATGGAGCGTGAAGTCTGGAAAGGTAGTCCAGATCCACCACCGGCGGGAACAGCCAATCCGGAGTTGGCTCCTCCTTCACGAGTGGCACGCGGCAAGGGCTGAAAGGTGTTGGTGGTCTGGGTGGTGGTACCCGACGGCGTTGTGACCTTGATTGTGTTAGGGTCTCGGGGGTCAGCAGACATCTCAATCCTGTAGCCTGGAGGAAGGAAGGTGTTGAACCCCTGTATGAGGCCGGGATTTCCGTGAAAAAGCATCGAGACTCGCTCGATGACCCCTGGGGTGTCAATTCTGGTGAAAAGATAATGACATTAGTGACACGAGGCAAAATAGAGGTTCGAAAGCGATTAATGACGACGGTCAACGTGTATGTGTGATGGGAAAAGTCTAAGCATGTCAGGCTTCGGTGTGTACTGGCTAGCATGAAGGTGTAAGATGATTTGTATCAAAGATGATCTACTCTCTAGGTGGGAAGCAACGCGTCGGGTCGGTCAAAAAGTCAAGGAAGAACTCACACTTCACTCTTGAAGTCCTTCATGATATCCAGAAAGTGGTTGTACACATCGGGTTTGTCCTGGAACTGGACCTTGACTGCGTCGAGGTAGCTGAGAGCGTCTGTGACATTGAGTGGCCGGGTCATCTCTGACGATTTTTGAGACCCTGCGTAGGGATCACTGTCACCGGCTGTACAGGGACGTGGCGTTGCGGGCTTTGGCGTTGGGGAGGCTAAAGGGTTGATGAAGGGTATTGGTCCGGAATCACTGATCTGCGGTATGTCTCTGGTAGACGGCGGAAGGGAGGGTCCCTGTCGAGGTATTGAATCGAGGTCGGAGAGACGTTGGGCTAGTAGCTGAGCAGTAGAAGTGGACTGTGGACGGACAGGAAGTGGACGGAGTGGTGAGAACGAGGAAGGTGATTGTGGGATAGATCTATGTTCAAATTCCTTGGAACTCTGCGACGGAGATTGGAGGCTGGAGTTTGGCGGCAAGGCGGGTAAGGGTGTTTGAGTGTCCATTGCCGCCCACTGACTGGCTATTACCTTCCTATTAGTTGTGTACGGCAACCTTACACTCGGACGGACACAATTTTGGCCCATCAACTTCCGTGGGAATTCTTTCACATATTACCTTATCTTATCTACAACTCGACCATTATGCCCAATCCCAATAGTGTTGCTTGGCTTTGCAATTTTATGGTTTTTGATGTAACAAGCCTACATCGAGAAAATGGTGAAGAGCAGATAATGAATTATAACCACAAGAGCGGGAAGGATGATTAATGGTGAGGGATTACAATCTTTTCCTCACCATTTTCAGTTTGAGCCAAGCTGCTCACAGCTTAAGTGCAATTTCTCAATGGTGGCTGGTTGTACCTTTCTCCATGTGTCTGAGTCATTTTGTCACATCCCGAAACTTTCCCTACCCATCTGACACACTTCTGGCCCCTTATGATCAAACCCTGAACCCCAAGCCCTGGACTTTGTTGTAAATTGAGTGTATGTGGTACGTCGAGGACGGATTAGGTAATCACGTTGAATATTTAGTCTAGTATTCCATACTCGAGACTGAGTTCTACTCTGTCACTTCGTTAGCCTTCAGAACCTCAGAACAAAAGACTTTACCTTGGAAGATTTTCCCCTTCACTTGATATCCTGAATCCCATATTTCCCATCCCAGACTTTTGCATTCCTGTCCCAGACTTTCATACTCCTATCTCGGCTATCTCTTGACATATGTTCCTTTCCTTTGACATTCCTTGACATTCACAGTTCCTATTGATAATTCCCTTTCCCCCTGCTTTTTTGTTCCGAGGTTCTAAAGGCTAACGAGTGACGGAGTAAGACTCAGTCTCGAGTATAAAATACTAGACTGAGGTGCGTGTAGTGAAAAAGTCC
>MU127425.1:0-20204 GCA_014904945.1 Gyrodon lividus
AGTCTAGTATTTTATACTCGAGACTGAGTCTTACTCCGTCACTCGTTAGCCTATAGAACCTCGGAACAAAAGAGGCATTGCTATTTTTCAACCTCGGCTGTCCGTATACTATGGTACCAAAGCACTACATTATGTGAAAATAGGTGGCCATTTTGGACAAAAATCAATGCAAGGGTGGCATGGACACGCTGTGGTTAATCTCGAGTGCCACCTGCTTAATAATGCAACTAAGCTGCAGGTCACCTTGGCGGAGGACGGACTCCACTACAGCCTGGATTGTGCTCCCAGGCTGATGAGCAATCACGGGGGCTCTAACAGTTCAGCTTTGAAGGATCTTCTGGAACTTGTTTCAGTGCTGAGTTCGACATATTTCTCCCTTGACTTTCTGTTTGATGGTCAGTTCATTGTACTTGTAGGCTCCTGTCGGTGCGCCTAGAAAGCTCTTTTCCTTTTCATGTGGTCGACCTCATCGTCACATAATCACCAGCCGGTCGAGGAATTCGTTTTTTCGTCATAGGTCGATTCATCTTGCCTTGGCGCCCTGCCAGCATGCCTGACTCCAAACATGGCCGGAGTCTTTAATCCCGTCATATTGGCGAAGCGTCCAGGAGGTGTTTCATGACCATCATGACCATACTTCTAAATGGAATGATCAGACTGACAACCACAAACAATATCTATTCTAGTCGAAGAACGTCTCCCAATGCGACGTATAACGTGAGGCGGCGTCTTGGGTTATCCAGTTCAAACTATTGAAAAAGGGAATTTCAATCAGGACGGCACGTCCCCATTTGCAGCTCCTCCATCGATGGCATCCTCTTACGCGCGGGATGAACCGTCCGGCTCAATCTTCGCGGACGAAACATGGCTTCAGGGCGCGCTGCTGAGCTGCATCTTCTTCGGCATCGAGATTACGCTTGCCGCAATGTCCTTTTACTCCATATTCAAACAAATAGGTCCCACGAATCGTAGACCGAACATTGGCTTTATGGTGTATATCTGCGTGCTGTTTGCACTCACTACAGCAGCACAGGGGCTCAGCTCGCAGTTCATCCAGATGGGGTTCATCACCCATCGAGACTACCCTGGGGGACCTAGCGAATTCTTCAATGGGGAATACTCGACTCCATCTAATTTGGCAGCTACGATACTTCTTGTGTGCGCGAATTGGCTTATGGAGAGTCTGTTGGTAAGTACCTTCTCACGACCTCACAGTTGGCGGAATTGTTGAGTTTGACCCGCAAAAGGTATGGCGGTGTAAGGTGATTTGCAGCAGCGGCGAAGGATCTTTGCGGATCATCTTGATAATCCCTTGCCTTCTTCTGATCGCAGCTTTCGGTGCGCATACTAAACCAGGTTCAGGCAGTGTCAGTCTCATCTGATGCCAACATGATTCAGTAACTGGAGGCCTATTCATATATCACATCTTAAACTCAGCACCTCCTACTAGCTACACGCTCGCATACTCAGGGACGTCCCTCTTACTTAACGTCACCGCGACCGCGATCATCGTGGGTCGTCTATTGGTGCACAGGCGTCGGGTGGCGCAGCTTTTTGGACCTGGCCATGGGTCCCATTATTCAAACGCTGCAGCAATGCTCATCGAGTCTGCATCGCTGTATACGGGGTTCCTTCTTCTTATCATCGTCCCATTCGCAATCAATAGTCCTGTATCGAACATGTTCCAACAGGTGGTTGCCCAGGTACAGGTACGTTGCGTACAGCATCCATTCCAAGACAACAGAGGCATGACTAAGACGTGCGTTCTTCCGGGCCTTCTCAGTCCATCTCCTCACTACTCATCATCTTTCGTATTGCCCAAGGAAAGGCATGGACAAATGCAACGGGGTGGGCTATGGGCTCTACAACAACCACAGTGCTGGCCTCTCGTTCCGCGATGGGACAAGGGGACGATCACAATTTGGTCCATTTGGACAGCGGCCAGGAGGCTTTCATACAGCAAAAGGTGGACGAGGCGATAGCGCGGCTGATTTCTACGGAGACTTCTCGGGATTCCCCTGTATGAACAAACAGGGACGCGCACTTTGAGCGCGAAATACATCCATTTGAACAGCTATGTACCTGTACACAGCCAGGAAGGATTGTCAGAAAAAAGGGGACGAGGCGATTGCGCGGCTGATTTCCATATCACCAAGCTGACATGAATAGCCCTTCATAGGAAGGTCATCGCAGAAGTCACTCCGAATTAGATTAATCCCATAATCTGTTGCCTCTGCACCAGGTGGCACGCAAGCCACAGGTTGTTCTTCGTCAACCAGATCAATCGCAGTGGATCTGTTGGAAAAAAGAATGGTATGTATACTCGAGTCCCAAAATATATCCATGAAGATGGCCCTCTATCCCCGAGCCATCCATCAGTAATTACTTCTCTCACTTCCCAAGGCCCTGTATCCACCCCAGAAGCCCACCCCTATGGACAACGCTGCCAGGTTTCAACAACGGGACATCCTCTCTCGCTTCGTCTCCGTTCTCCCCTTCCACAACAACGTTGATATCGTCCGCTTCCTGACTTTCGTCCTCGATAGAGCTAGCCTCTGTACCAGCTGTCGACTCTCCAAGTGGCCTTCCAAAATCGTCGACCCCGAGTTTGCGTTGACGGATTTTCCAGGCGAAACACATGAAGAGGAGACAAGCTTGCATGACCGCTGACACAGCATACATAATCCAACCTAAAAAAATCCGGGGGTGGTCAGTCAATTATCGGATCACCAATCCCCAAAGCGCGCAGGATGAACCCACTCGTCCAGTCTGTTCCGGGTCGCATCGCGATAGATACCGCCATGACGACACCACCGGGGCTCTGAATGACCATCATGGGGATACTGAGGGCACCAACGAGTTTGAGGTGGTATGTCCGCGTGAGCTGGGGCGCATATTGGACAGCAGCGAGGAGTCCTGAGCTGATGCCAAGGAATGTTGCCCATTGTGTGATTTGGCGTGGGTGAGGGATGGCAGATGGATCAGGCGACGGCGGGGAGGTCAGTAGGAGGAGGAAGGTCGTGAATATGAGGAGGGAACTGGTGATGTCGTGTTGTGCGTCAGCAGTGGAGCAGCGGAAAATAGTGGGAACTTACAGATGGATCAAGACCACCCAGGAGACGATGACGGAAAGTCGCCATTCCGAACTTTTGAGTTTAGTGCGTACGTGATGTACCGGACGCGAGTCGTGGGTGTTGATCACAAGCTGGACGTACTTGAGATCTGGAGGGTAGTATATTATGTACAATACCAAACTAATGGTAGGGGCAGTGAGCAGTTGACTAAACAATTTGCTGAGCTCGACGATACGCACATTATTGTGAATAAAAGCCATTGTGTGCCAACTTGGAACACACCAGCGGTTACTTCAACGCACTTGCCAAGGCTCTGATGTGGGCCGTCGTTTTCGGTTAGACTACCACCATCTATTTCGGGATGATAGAATGAACGACGTACAACTTCGCGACAGCATCGTATGATGGGCCACTGAAGGGTAATTCTATTCAAGAAATGGGTCAGGATGCATGAAAATAGTTGTTGAGTGAGGCCACAGCAAAAAGGGCGCGGAGTAAAATAGAGGCTGCGGTACTGACATGTTGAGCATTGCAGCCGCCGAAGACGTGCTCCCGAGAAGTAAGAACCACGGACTAAATCCAATAGACGTGCCAGCCCGAATGATTCGCAGGTGCTGTAACGATGGCCGCATTCATTTAACCCAGAAGATAGGTAAGTCAGCATGATTCAAGCACCCAATAGATCACATCGGATGGACTCGAATAAAGTGAGACACACCTGGGGAACATAGGACACGAACAGGCCGTATATTAGAAACGCAGTAAGACCATTAGCACCCCAGTCCGTTTCCTAGGACAGTTATTGGAGGAGGCGAAGAGTCATATCCTCTATGAGCTACTCAAACAATACGATGGACAATGACGCAAACCAAGAACTCACAAATTGACAGGCCTTCGCCATGGGTGTTGTCATGGTTGGTAGCTCAATGACTGTTTGAATGCAGGGCCGAAAAGTCTAGATAAAGGGTTCAGAAACGGTAGTATCACAGTATTGTGCGCTAGCCGCTGCGCAGGACAGACTAATAAAGGATGCACGGAAGGACAGTGTCCCAAAAATGTGCCCATAAATGGAAATGACCGTTCGTAGTCCCTCCGTTAAGTAATTCTCGACGAACATTAAAAGTAAGTAGTATTTTGCAGTCTCGGAAGAACTACCTTCTCATTGATACCTACCGCCGACCGTCAGCACAGGGTACAATACTCTAGACACAGCAGAACTTCCTTGCCTCATATCTTCTTTCTTTTTCTTCCAGCACGTTGCTTGACCTGAGTGGTCACGCACACACTATATTTGAGAAAGAGGTCATAACAAGATTTTCCGGGACAGAGCGGAACGTTCACTTCTCTCTTTATCCTGACTAACCATCGCTCAGAGGTATGGTGGCCTCTCTCTCTGCAACTATAGCTGAAACGAGCTATCAGATAACAACCCATGTTCGCTACCTTTCGCATTCCCCTTGAGCTCACACGCATAACAACCTCCGCACTCAACTCGCGGATATTCTCGTCATTATCAGCACCACTAGCACGTCCGGTTCTTGGTAAAATCTCGCGTCGCTGCTCACAACGTGCTTTTCACCAACTTCGGACTGTCTCCCCACAAGCTCACCGATCGCGGGTACGCGGCGGGTTTGGTTGTCGCTTGGATCCATGGAGAGGCTTGCATGGGTCCGGTGGTAAGCAGCTCGTCCTCCCTATTACACGAGCAAAGCATTTCTCATTGCTTCCATCTCAGTACAACGTCATGGGAGCATAACGCGTCCTGTTCCTGGAACTGGGTACGTCCGTTATTCAACCATTCAAGCAACGACAGAATATCTAATCTCAGTTTTGTTCAGTATCACCCTCCATTTCAAAGATCATAAGGGGAACCTTATTAAAACAATTGAAGCCAGCGAAGGTGACGACATATTGTCCCTCGCACACGAGTGGGACATTGACCTAGAAGGTGAGTACTCGCGCTGTCTCTTCTTGCCTCCTGCATGTTGATTCCTTCGGTCTCTTCCAACACACTATCATTCAACTTGGATTTTTTTTTTGACCGTGTCAATCTTTGTGGCACAGGTGCCTGCGAAGGCTCCATTGCTTGTTCAACCTGTCACATCATCCTCCCACCGGAGAAATACGACCTTCTATCCGAACCCTCAGACGACGAAAATGACATGCTCGATCTCGCTTTCGGTCTTACAGACACAAGCCGACTCGGCTGTCAAGTGTACGTGACGAAAGAGATGGACGGTATGGAAATTTCGTTACCTAGTGCAACGAGGAACATGTTCGTGGACGGCAAAAAGCCGACGCATCATTAGTTGAAGGCTTGAGGGGAGGAGGATTGATATAAATTGGTTTTCAGAATGTGCACCCACATGCTGGATAGATCTCTCTGTTCCGAGGCTGCGACATTGATCGCGTTGCCAGCGATGAGGGGTTAGAAGATGAATTAATTTCCAACAGGTGAGTGATTCAGCGCGTTACTGACAAGTACATCCATCTCTGCCACCACACACTTCCTCTCGGATCCATGCGAACTCAAACTCAAACTCAAACCCTAGACCCAAACCCCGAGGCATACTAGGGTAGAGGTGTCTGAATAGCGTGGAAGCCAGTGTTTCGTCTGGCAGGAGGGTTGCGATCACAGACATAATGGGTGGGGCTCACGAGCTCATGTATGGCGTACCGGTTCAGTGGCAGATGCCTCATCACGCCCAATTGACGCCAAGATGATGTCTATCCATTGCTGAGATCGTGCTGTGGCAACGGGAGTGTCGCCAGTAACGAGAAGTATCAGATAAACCCCACCTAGCTGAGAAGAGGCACGGGCCAGAACCAGGATCTCCACTCTCATTTAGATGCTCATCCTATCTGGGCCAGTCCAAGATCGGGGCTGTGCTGTGTTCCAACGGCGTGGTATCCAGAAACATCCATGAAATTGGAGAGTCGACTCCCATCAAAGCCACAACAGGCCACAGCCCTTCCTGGTTCCTCGGTCGCGCAGCCCTGACTTCCCTTTCGTATGTGTCAGACTAATCCGAACTCTCCCCCTAGCGCCTCCGAGTCGAATACTCTGCACGACGACCCGCTGCTTCCCGGTCCGCTTCTACAACGAGACTGTGCACCACCTTCCACACGTGCCTGTGCATTGTGGACTGACACAACGACTGGTGTTATGTGTTCATCTACGTGTATCGTGACGGAGCAGTTGCTTGTTCTTTCTGCTGCTTGCGTATCTGTCAGTGTTCTGGCGCGTCTTGGCCAGTTACCTCTACCGGATTCTACCGTCGAGCTAATCGGTTGATATCAAAGCGAAACGACGTTGTTTATCACCTTGATTGCAACTGCTATCTCTGCATTGAGCTCCTTGTAAGTACACTTGATTACCATGCGCCGTGTATTTCCAGGTTTTCAGGCTGAGACCGGCCTGCACAGCCTCTTCATCCATATAATGAACGGGCGACGTTTGGAAGCGAGCAGGATGACGAAACTACGCGACGCCTATTCCGCGTATTTCGCGTATTTCGGCTACTTTCGGCTATTTCGCCAAACTTCAGGTGGCATTCCTTTCGGCGATGACAAAAATCCATGTGGCTCTCATTTCCTGTATACCCTCCTAAAGGAATAGAGGAATTGTGGGAGAGAGTTCAGGTGGAGTGGGAGGGGGTTTCAGCAGCAGAGTGTCAGAAGTTGATTGAAAGCATGCCTAGAAGAGTTGAGGCAGTGATTAAGGCCAAGGGGAGGCTATACCAAGTACTGATATTTTCCAAATACCCTAATTTATCATAGAGTACATAAAATGTTGCAATGGTGTTACTGTTTTATAATTGGCATATCTCCACAGCCCCTGAATGAATCACATGACCTAGGGACTGATTTGTAGCCAGGAGTGACTACTACAATGTGCCTCACCAGAGCTAAGCGAGATTCTCATGCCCTTTTGTGATATGCTTTGTACATTGCATTTAGGCCAAACATTGCAACAGTTTATGGAGTCACTGTATATAATTTTTTTTTCACTTAGTACAGTTGATTTGCTTGTATTAGCAGCCTCTGATCAAGTGTTTGCTTGCTTTTGGTACTCAGTTAGCCACTCCCCCATATTAGGCAAACACAGTTGTTTGGTCATGCTTGCCACAGTGCACAAGAGGTGTGTGGATTGGTGTCCACTAAATTGCAAAAAAAAGGATCTTTTTGAAGTTGGCCAAAATTTCCTAGACACCACCTGTACAGGCTTCTCAAGCAGCTCCTGATCCCAGAGAAGCCTTGTGATTCCATCTCTATGGACTCCATTGAACAACTCCCTGCATCCTCTGGTTTCACCACCATCCTTGTAGTATTGACTGCCTCTCTAAGCAATGTATATTCATTCTGATACACAACACCATCACATCTCTGGAATTAGCCAAGCTATTCCTACTCCATGTATCTTCCAAGCACAGAGTTCCCTTGCACATCACCTCTGACTGGGGTTCCGAGTTTATCTCACACTTCTTCTGCTCCCTTGGTAAAGCCCTCGACATCTGCCTACATAAGTCATATCCTATGCCACACAAGTCAACTCCACTTCTCCAGAACCCAACTCCAGACCAAGTCCATTTTCCACCTTATACCAAGTCCGGATTTCCGCAAGTCCAGACATCCACTGGTATCTAGAATTTCTGTCTGAGGATTGGATCTCTGCAAGGATGTCCTCAGGGGACCAATGTTCCTCCATCTGCACTATTCTTTCCATGGCCAACCTCGTCTCATCACACACATGGGTCAACTCCCTGGACAAAGTCATCCTGGTCTCCACAGCCTGCCTGTGTGCCAGCTCAATCCATTGTCTGTCGGTGCAGATTGGTGGAGGGCTCACCAGAATGATCAAAAGCTAAATAACAGGGAATGAGTCAAGTGGGACAGGGGAATGGACTGGATGGAAACTTACCCTGGCATATTGAGGTATGAATTGAGTATGAAGCTCATAGAGATCATTCCACTGACAATGTGGATAGATCTCTAGGAGCTGTTCCATGGGGTCAGACCACCAAGGCCAATGTACTCCAGCATGTCCTGGAAACCTTGTTGGGTTGGGGTGTAGGGTGATTGTGGCATTGTAAATGAGGTGGGCAAGTAAGAGAATTTGGTCTGCAGTTTTTTATATTGCAAAGATGAACTGGAAACAATACACAGCACAATAACCCAACAATTCATTGGAAATACATCCAAATCGGGCTTATCCACTAACTTTGTAACAATTCCTTACAATGATCCTGAAGTCTCTTGAAATTGGCCCAAGTCTGGGCTGCATAGCAAGCATGTCCCACCTGGCTTGCCTCTCTGAGTCCTGCAAGCAATAGGGCATCCCATGAGCTTGCCTTGTAATCACTTGTCCATTGCCCTTCTGCTCTGAGGAGCACCACTTCCTCTTCCCATCAGTCCTTGAGTGCCTTTGCTCTGAGCCAATGACCCCAATAAACTGAAGTACCCAAAAGTGTTAACTTGGTCCATGAAAAACCAAAGATTAAGATTGAAACATACATTCAGTTCTGCATCCCTTTGCATATTCATGGTCCAGAACCAGGCCAAGGTCAAGTCCTGATGGCCCTGGGCATTTGGGTTGGATACTGCAGTGCTGACCTTGAGGTGCTCCAGCTCAAGCAGCCTATACCAGATCAGAGTGTCTTTGTTGGCTTCCAGTAATATCATGGCTCATTGGCATGCCCTATAGGTGACAGCATGCCTTTTCACAGTTAGCTCTATGGCATTGATCTTGCACCATGCCTGAGTGGTGTGAGTCTGGCCACTTGCATGCCAAAGCTTGGTCCGGAAGAAAACCAACTTCTCAGACAATGCCATCCTCAGATGATGCAGTCAGTCATTGGCTTGACCTTTTCTGAGTTCCAGTTCTTCATCTGCCAACCAATCTATACCTAAGTCCTTGCAAGCCTATCTACCCATGGAGGATGGAATGGGGAGATCAGCTTCTTTAGCATGGTGAGGATCAAGGTTTCCAAATGCTACTTCATCATCATCATCAGATTCTATGTCATCAATCCAGTCTTCCTTCTCATGGTTGGCTTCATCAGATCACTGAGTGTTGATTCTACCTATGAATGAAGCAGCATCTGAGACAAAGCTGTGGATTTCTGTCCCTAGCCAATCCCTCTTTCTTGCCAGGGCCAGCCTTTGAGCTTCTGTGGACTGATGTCCAGAAGAACAGGCCTCCAACTTTAGCTGGATCTGTGATTGCTAGATTTGCAACCCCTGAGCAAGGCAAGTACTGGAACCCCTTTGGCTGGAAGCCATGGAGTGAGAGCCTGATAGCATGACAAGCTCAATGCTTTTTATTGTCAGGGCTAGAGAAGCTTTTTTTAGCTAGCTGACATGCAAATGCAAAGAAGAATTACCAGAGTCCAATCTGATCTCATAAACATCCATGACCACAGGGTTTCCTTCTCTTCATGGCCTTTCCCCCCTGCTTCACCAACTGCCTCTTCCTATCCTCTGGCAATCTTTCATCCAGAACTTGAAAGGCACCTGCTGCCTCTTCCTTGCTGGTCAATGCCATCTTGAGTTTCCAATAAATGCTTCCAGCTAACAGAAATCAGCCTTGACAACCAAGAGAGCAGACTGGTCTCACCCATTTGACTTATCTTCTGAAAATTGGAATCATTCATCTGAAAGTCCAATAGTTCGTGCCAATGGGGAGCTGACATCCCCTAGGCCAAACCCAAAATCACATTCCAGATCACCCACAGAGTCTCTATAATCTCTTCCTTGACTCTACCTGCTGAAAACAGGTTTTCCAGAGAAAGTTGAAATGAGATTAAGCTCCTTCCCAGCGACAGAAATTTTATTGTTAATAAAAGAAATTCTTGGATTTCTAAATCAAATACTAAGAAATTTTATTCATTAAAATTTTTAATAATGAGGTAGAAATTGAATAGAATCAAATACTAATAGACTGCTCCTTGAATGAACACAGGAGAGTATCTTGCAAAGCATTGATTTTGGTGGCCATGGACATGCCATAGGCCAATGCTTGGCATTAGGCTGATCTTGGTCAGCATGCTCAGATGAGTTTGAGGGTACCCACTGTCTGAAGTGCTTCATGTGTTGATGATTGGTGTCGTAGGGTGTGGGAACCCTTTAGATCCATGCCATGTTGTGTTTGAGAGCATGACTCAGTGCATAGTCCATGTTCACCTGTCTTTGACATAGGGTAAGTGAGTGGTCAGCCAGACCAATTTAGGCATGCTGTATCTTTCTTTTTGAAAGTCTATGAGGGAATGTGGAATGAAACATCCATGCCAGGCATGTGCACATCCCCCTATTCCAGTGGCTTTTAACTTATGCCCATGGGCATTGGCCTGGTTCACTGCCAAATGGTTATTACAGTCCGACCTCTGCCATTGGTAAGTCAGCACTTTGGGACTTTGGGCTTGGTCCTTGGTCCTACCTCTGGAGAGTCCTTTGCATCCTTCAAGTAGTCATCGTACCTTTCCTGAGCCACCATGTAGCCCTTGCCATCCATGAGAAATACCTGATCATCTGGCTTCTTCTCATGCATATGGCTTGGCCTTGAAGTTTCCATCCATGATGATGGTTCAAGAATATTTCCAGCTACCATGGAATTGTCAGTTGGGCTTCCTGATTTATGCTTGGAAGCTTGCCTAGACATATCCTTGTCCTATTTCTGGATCCAAATTTACCCCCTTCTGTGGACATGCTGGGCAAAAGAGGACCAGTTGCCCTGATCCAATGGCCCTCTGGTCATGCCCAAAGCCATTCCATTTCAAAAGCTTGAGAACTCTCCAGATCCTGGCCACCCAAAGGAGCTCTCTGTACTGATCCTACTCCCCTATCAGGTCCAAGACATTGTCACATTCCAAAACTTCCCTAACCCATCCGGCCCAATTCCAAACCCCTATGACCAAATCCCAAATCCCAGCCCTCGGACTTTACCTTGATGATTTCTCTTTCATCGGACATTCTGAACCCTGTACTTCCCATCCCGGACTTTCCGCATTCCTGTCCTGGACTTTCGTATTCCTATCGTGGTTATCTCTTGACATATGTCACTCTCCTTTGACACTTCTTGACATTTACAGTTCCTATCAATAATTCCCTTCCCCCTTGCGTTGCAATTATTGCACCATTGCCTTTAGTCATTATTCTACCATTCTGACGCCATTCTGATTTATTCCTCCCTTTCTTCTGGAAACTCAAAACTCCGATTCGTCCGATAGTACTTTAACATCTTTATATCTTCTGGACTCTTCAGTATATAAAACCGCATGTACTCTCTGATATTTCCTTAGTTCGAATATCAACTAAATCCCGTTCTTTCCTGATCCCCTCTGAACTTCCCCGGTCCCTAAGTTGATCTTAGGATTGATCTCTACCTCTGACCCTCCACTCCGAAATCAAGGAACTGAACTCGTACAGGGGCGCAGCACATAAGCTGAAGCCAAAGTTCCTTACCCCTCCGACCCCCCTCAGGAATTCCCGCCAACCCCGCTTTCTCCACACTCCGGACAATTCGGGAATTCTGGGAACGAACCCGCACTTAACAGACATGTAGTATACAAAGCTGAGAATCTCACTGGAACCAAGTGAGGAAACACATTGGAAGTGATCCTCTTCAGCTTGCTGAAATAATTCATTGCTGCAGTCCCACATTCCACATTGTCCCAAAGGAAGTCATTCAGTACCTGGAAGGTGAAGACTGTGCTTGGGCAAGTAGTGCTGGTAGGAAAAGACCTGCACTGAGTAGCGGGATGTGAGGATCTGGACTGCCTGGACAATTCCAGTATGCCAGGTCACAATAGTGCACCCTTAATGTATCCACCATCACCAGGGCCCCAGGAGAATCTGGAACCTAAAGGTGAGATGGCTGAGCTGCTGGTTGGGAACCCTCACATTCCTCATCAGGCACATTCTGAGGCACTTCCCTGACTCCAGATGGGCACACCCCTCCATCATGTCCCAGATTTAGAGTCAATCTGGCCTATGGGAATCACTTTGATCAAGCAGAGGCATTTCAGTATAGGCATTAGGAAACATACCATTGAAGAGAAGATTGGTGGAAGTAGGTTCTGGTCCATTGCTCTACCTGATGAAAGGGGTGAGCCCTATGGTTCTCTCTATAGCAGGAAGTACAGAAGAGGGGCCTTTTAAAACCATCTAAACATCTGTAGGTACCATCTCTGAGACAATAAAAACACTTCCAAGGATTGGTTGGCCCCTTCAACTATAACAAGATATTGAGATATAGTTCTTTATGATCTTGCCATTCCCTGAGGAAGTTGATTTGGGTCAGGAAGAGTCAACTTTCCAAAGAGTATATTGCAAGAACAAATGATAGTCTTACCTTGCTAGGAAATTTCAATGGCTCCAGCATGTCATAGAAATCACCTTGGTCATATGTTTGGAAGTTGTGGCCAGTGGATGGGGTATTTTTTGGGGACCTCTTCCTTGGCCTTTTCTTGTCTGGAGTGACTTTCACCAATTTAGTCTTTGGACCTCAGGTGGTTTGGATGGTCACCTGCAAGATGAAGGCAGGAGGCATTAGGAAGGCCAGGTCATGCAACCATCATTGCTGACTGGAGCACAGGTGTGAGCAACTGGAGGGGTTGCAGCCAACATGGAGGAGGAAGTGTGAGGAGGTCACATCACCATGTGCCAGCAACAAGAAGGTGCAAACAATGAGAACAAGGAGTGGGTGGAGGGAGAGGACAACCATGAGGCACTGTCACATCCCAAAACTTTCCCTACCCATACAACACACTTCTGACCCCTTATGATCAAATCCCAAACCCCGGATTCTACCTTAGAAGATTTTAACCTTGACCTGATATCCTGAATCCTGTATTTCCAGTCCCAGACTTTTGCATTCCCATCCCGGACTTTCATACTCCTATCTTGGCTATCTCTTGACATATGTTCCTTTCCTTTGACATCCCTTGACACTTACAGTTCCTATCAATAATTTCCTTCCCCCTGCTTCAAAATTATTGTGCCATTGTCCTTAGTTATCATTCCATCATTCTGATGCCATTCTGGTTCACCCTTGCTATACTCCAGAAACCTGAAACCCCAACTTGTCTGATATACTTGAACAGTTTTATATCTTCCAGACTCTTCAGTATATAAACCCACCTGTACTCTGTGATATTTCCTTAGTTTGAATATCAACTAAATCCTGTTCTATCCTCCGAAGTCTTTGCTTCATTCTGAAACCCCTCTCAGTCCTTAAGTTGAACTTAGGATTGTCTTCTGAACCTCTGCCTCAAAATTAAGGGACAGAACTCATACAGGGGCACAGCACATAAGCTGAAGCCAAAGTCCCTTACTCCTCCAACCCCCCTTATGGATTCCTGACCCCTTATGCCTTTCCCTGCCTTAGGACCTTTTGGAAATTCCAGGATTGAACCCGGACTTGACAGGCACTGGGCACACTCACAGAAGTCCTTGTGTCCATGGTTGCAGAGATGCACAACATGGCCATGGATCGGAGGCACGCAGCAGCAGAGAGCAGAGGCAGAAGAGCCTGGAGGTCCAGGAGGAGAGCAAGGAGGACAACAACAACAAAGAAGAGCAGGGCAAAGATGGGGAGGATGAGGATGAGGAGGAAGGTGAGGAGGATGGGGATGGGGAGGAAGTCATTTAGAGTACCCTTTCAGCCTCCTCATGTACTAATAGTGTAGTTTTGTCTGATAAATTGTACACATTTCCGCCATCATCCGAGAGAATTAAGGGGTCCTGTTAAGTCAGGCTTCATTCCTGGAATTCGCAGATTGTCTGGAGTGCGGAGAAAGCGGGGTTTGGTGGGAATTCCTGAGGGGGGTCGGAGTGGTAAGGAACTTCGGCTTCAGCTTATGTGCTGCGCCCCTGTATGAGTTCTGTTCCTGGATTTTGGAGCAGAGGGTCGGAGATCAATCCTAAGATCAACTTAAGGACTGAGGAAGTTCAGAGTGGATCAGGAAAGAACGGTATTTAGTTGATATTCAAACTAAGGAAATATCAGAGAGTACACATGGGCTTATATACTGAAGAGTCCAGAAGATATAAAGATGTTAAAATATGTCAGATGACTCAGAGTTTCGGGTTTCCGGAAGAAAATAAGGAATGAGTTGGGATGGCATCAGAATGGGAGAATAATGACTGAAGACAATGGCGCAATAATTGCAAAGCAAGGGGGAAGAAAATTATTGATAGGAACTGTAGATGTCAAGAAGTGTCAAAGGAAAGTGACATATGTCAAGAGATAACCAAGATAGGAATACAGACATCCAGGACGGGAATACGGAAGTCCAGGATGGGAATGCGGAAAGTCCAGGATGGGAATGCGAAAGTCTGGGGTTCAGAATGTCCGATGAAAGAGAAATCGTCTAAGGTAAAGTCTGAGGCCCGGGATTCGGGATTTGATCATAGGGGTTCGGAATTGGGCCGGATGGGTTAGGGGAGTTTTGGGATGTGACAGGTCCGGACTTTGCAGGATATACAGAATGGAAGCCCGAGATGAGTTCTGATGCGTGAGCAAGTTCGGTCACAAGGATCCAGGAAGTTTCTTTGTCAGTCCCTTTGTAGCCCACCCACTTTACCAGATACAGGAGTTGGCAATTCCTGCGTCGCTGGTCGATCTTGGAGTCTAGGATTTCAGAGATTTCATATTTGGGTTCTCCATCAACTTTGACTGGGGGAGGTGGGGATTAAACCCAGTTCAGGATTATGTTCGGAGTTGCAGGTTCCAACTGGGAGACATGGAAGACGGGGTGGACGGCACACATGGAGTCTGGAAGTCAGAGGGTGAAGGATAGGGGTCCAACTTGAGCAATGATGGGATAGGTGCCAAGGTTCTTTTCCGAGAGTTTCTTGGAAGGGTGAGTGGAGCAGAAGTACTTTGCCTTGATGAACACTTGGTCTCCAATTCAGAAGTCCAGTGTGGGAAGTCATTGTGAATCTGCGGGTCCTTGGTAGCATTTTTGAGCGTGGGCCATTTCCAGGCATAGGAATTTGTGGAGTTCCTGTAAGTCAACTGCATATTCATGAGCACGGGATGAGGTCAAATCCATTTTGGGGTAGACTGAGATGTTGGGATGATAGCCTTTGTTAGCAAAGAACAGGGATACTCCTGTGGTAGCACTAGGGACATTGTTGTATGTGAATTCTGCCAGGGGTAGGAGTTCCAACCAATTGTCCTATTGGTAATTGCAGTAGATTCTGAGGTACTGCTTGAGGGTCTGGTTTGCTCATTCTGTTTGCCTGTTGCCTTCAGGATGATATCCCAAAGTAAAGTGAAGGCAGATGTCGAGGGCTTTCCCAAGGGAATGGAAGAAATGGGAGACAAACTCAGAACCACAGTCAGAAGTTATGTGGGAGGGAACTCCATGCTTGGAAAACACATGAAGGAGGAATAATTTCGCAAGGCTTGGAGAGTTGATAGTGTTGTGAGTGGGAATGAATATGGCTTGCTTGGAAATGCAGTTGATGACTACTAGGATTGCGGTGTACCTGCTGGAAGAGGGGATTTGCTCAATGAAGTCCATGGAAATGGAGTTCCAGGGCTTTTCAGGGATTGGAAGCTGCTTGAGCATTCCGTAGGGGCAGTGTCTAGGAGTTTTAGCTCGGGTGCAGGAAGTACAAGAACTGACATAGTTTTTGACAAAGGTACGGAGTCCTGGCCGAGTATATTCCCGATGGACGAGCTCTAATGTCCTGTTTTGCCCAAAATGTCTGGATAGGGGGTGGTTGTGCTTGTATTGGAGGATGCAAAGCTGTAGGTCCTTAGCTTCCAGGATGAAGATGCGATTGTCGAGTGTCAGGAAACCTTTGGGGTTGACAGCCCATCGGGAGTCCAACGAGTCCAAGAGTCAGGTGGAAGCTATGGGGTCAGAGGACAGAGAATCTAGGATGTCCTTGTGAATGTCTTCAATGGCAAGCAGGGACGAGGAAAGCTGCTCCTGAGTGAACACTGGGTGGAGGTTATGGGGATGGACGTGAGCATAGTCCTTATCCCCCTCTTTTGGCTAGACATCCCAGTGTCTAGTGAGGGAATTGGGCTTGGCTCCTAAGCATCTGGGGCGGACGTGAATGACAAGGTTGAACTGGGATAGGAATTCTGATCAGTGGGCTTGCCAGTGGGTCAGAACTTTGGAGGTGGAGGAATATTCCAAATTTTTGTGGTCAGTGACAACATCGATAGGAGTGCCGGAACCTTTGAGGTAATGATGCCAATGCTGGAAGGCTTTGTGGATAGTGAGGAGTTTCTTATCATGGGTGTTGTAGTTGAGTTCCGGGGCTGTCAGGGTATGGGAGTAGAATGTGATGGGACAGAATTCCTCATTGGGACAATGAATGGAGAGGATTCCCATGATAGCATAGTCCAAAATGTTGGTCTCAACTGTGATAGGACAATCCGGAATCCAGTGAGTAAAGATAGGGGCTTGGGTGGAGGCATCTTTGAGTTGGGTGAAGGCAGAGAAGCAGGAATTGTCAAAGTTCCAGGGGGCGTTTTTCTGAGTGAGTTGGGTAAGTGGAACAACGATACCAGAGTAGCTGAAGATGAATCAACCATAGAAATTGGCAAATCCAAGAAAGAACTGAATGTCCTTGACTTTCCGGGGTTTGGGCCAATCCCAGACCGCTTGGACTTTCTCCGGGGCCATAGTCAATCCCTGGGGGGAGAGATGGTAGCCCAGGTATTTGATGGAGTCTGAGTGCCACTCACATTTGTCTGGTTTGGCATAAAGTCCATGCTTTCGGAGGTGTCACAGGACTTCCCGGACATGTTCCTTGTGAGAAGCCATGTTGTTTAAATAAATGAGGATTTCATCAAGGTATACCACGACACAGACGTCTAGGAGATCCACAAAGATTCTATTGACGAAATGCTGGAAGGCTGCAGGGGCATTGGTGAGCCTGAAGGGCATCACCAGCCACTCATATGAGCCGTAGCAAGTCTGGAAGGCAGTTTTCCACTCGTCCCCAGGGGCGATGCGGACAAGGTGATAAGCGTGACAGAGGTCAATTTTGGTGTACACCTTGGCATGGCTAGGGGAATTGAGGAGGTCAGAGATTAGGGGTAGGGGATAGCGGTCTTTTTTCGTGATTTTGTTGAGTCCTCAGAAATTGATGCAGAGGCACAGGGATCCGTCCTTCTTTCAAACAAAGAGGACCAGGGCACCATGAGCAGATTTAGACTGGTGTATGAAGCTGTAGTTGAGGTGTTTATCTATGAATTGTTCAAGCCAGAAGCTTGGGAAAGTGCTAATGCACTGTTTGGATCGACTCAAGGAGCTGCAATAAGCTTGGGACTGGAGTCCACAGTGAGTAACCAATGTATTGAAGTAGGTAGAAGAGGTATACAGTACCTGGAGTCCACAGTGAGTAACCAATGACTCAGTACAGTGGACTCTGAGGGCTAAGTGCGACCAAATGTAAACAAAGGTAAACACTACAGTAAAGTGTACAAGTCATCGATCTACTTGTGTAGAGCAATGGGATGAAGCTAAGACAACCAAGTGAATTGGTGGCTAGGATAGTTTGAAGCATAGAATGAAGTGAAATAGGTTAGAAAGTGAAGCGCATGTCAGCACTGTATAGACAATAGAAACAATAAAATGTGCACAGAGTGCGAAATCACCACAACTAACATGAATTCCTGGAGGGACTCGAGTTCTGTAGTGGAAACTGGGTCAACAGTTCTGAGAGGAGGGGAAGCACCTTCCTCTAAGTCAATCTTGAGATCAAATTCCCTGTGGGGTGTGAGGGTGTCAGCCTTGCACTTACTGAAGACATCAGGGAAGTTGTGATAGTCTGGGGGGATGGAGGACACATTGACTTCTTCAGGGGGTTTGGGATCAAGGGACATGGAACGGAGTTTGGAGTCCTGGGGACAGAGGTGGATGCTAAACTGCTTGGAGCCATTGAGTTTGCATGCGCACACAAAGACAGTAGCATTGACAAATGAGATGCAAGGAGCTTCACAGGGCAGCTTGTTGGGAGTGTCAGAGTGAGATAGGGGAATGGGGTTTGGAATCTCCGGAGGTGATGTCGGGGTCATTGGCAAGTCTTGAGCTGAAGTTCGGAAAGTAATACTGCCCAATAACCAGTCAATTGATGGATTGTAGCAGGTGAGCCAGTTGTGTCCTAGAACAAGGGAACAAGAGGAATCCAACGGACTAACATAAAATGTATTGGAGGTGACAAAGCTGGAAGGGAAATGAACGGAAAGGTCAACAGCATGGGTAATTGTAGAATTAGAAGTACCATCAAAAAATTTTAGTGGGATAGGGGGAATTGTCATATCCCGAAACTTCCCTAACCCATCCGGCTCAATTCCGGCCCCCTATGATCAAATCCTGAATCCTGAGCCTTGGACTTTACCTTAGAAGATTTCTCTTTCATCAGACATTCTGAACCCCGTATTCCCTGTCCCAGACTTTCGCATTCCCATCCCGGACTTTCGTATTCCTATCTCAGCTATCTCTTGACATATGTCTCTTTCCTTTGACACTTCTTGACATCTACAGTTCCTATCAATAATTCCCTTCCCCCTTGCTACACAATTATTGCGCCATTGCCCTCAGTCACTATTCCACCATTCTGATGCCATTCCAATTCATTCCTTACTTTCTTCTGGAAACCTGAAACTTCGATTCGTCTGACATACTTTAAACATCTTTATATCTTCTGGACTCTTCAGTATATAAACCCGCTTGTACTCTCTGATATTTCCTTAGTTCAAATATCAACTAAATCCCGTTCTCTCCTGATCTGCTTCACTCTGAACCCCCTCAGTCCTTAAGTTGACCTTAGGATTGACCTCCAACCCTCTGCTCTGAAATCAAGGAACAGAACTCATACAGGGGCACAGCACATAAGCTGAAGCCGAAGTTCCTTACACCTCCAACCCCCCTCAGGAATTCCCAACCAACTCCGCCATTCCACATGCTCTGGACTATCTGGGAATTCTGGGATTGAACCCGGACTTGACAGGAATGGAATATGTCGGAAAATGGTGCTTGTTAATGAAAGTACAGTACACTTCTTCATAATGCATAACATCGGGAGAAAATTCCTGATACATTATGAAAGCTATTTACTACTGGAATAGTCACACTTTGTGATCAAATTGTGACCCCGCCCGAATGTGTGACAGTATGAGGAGAAGATATATGTACACTACTGAGTAAGGAATGAATGTAATGTAGTTTACAATTTGATTTGAGCCTGATGATTTGCAAGAGAAGTTTAACTTACAGCTGAATTTGAGTGTGGTTCCAACAATGCTTCATAGTTTCTGATGAAACCTGGTCCCAAGCACGCCAAGCCATCATCATTCCTTCAAGAATATTGAGTATGTAAATCTCATGCTCACCTCCTTCATCAAGATCAATAGCACACTGACAGAAGTTCTTGTGGTATAGGGCCTTGAAACAACATATGATGCCTGCATCACAAGGTTGCACAAATGGTGTCATATTTGGCTCGAAGAATTCAACCTGAATATTTGTGGGCTGATAACTGATGCTGTGTCCTGAGAAATTGTTGATGAAGAGGCACACATGGCCATTAGAGCAGTGCATTTTGAAATCAAATTTCTTAACCCATAATGTGAGCAGATACACAGCGACTGCAAAGCTTCCACTTACTCTTCAAAGAGAGCTGCTGTCATCCATGCCTTCTAATTGTTGTGATAATAGAAGCCTCACTGTTCAGGGGTTTGCTTTTGGAAGCATCAGGGTTTCTGAGACTTGCCAATGTAAATTGGATCAAATTTAATTTCTCACTGCCATCTGCATTACAGGCAAGACCAAGGGTAATTTGGAATTTCTCTTTCTTTTTGCCACTCATTTGTTTAGTGGAAAGTCCACAATCTGGCAGTGCACTTGATAATATAATCAGCTTAATAATCAATTTCAAAGATAAGATGACTCACAAAGGAAAAAGGCTAGTCTCATCAAAAAATTCCATTGATCTTGTGGTGCAAATTTGGATAAAATACCTTGACATCACTTTCGCTCAGTGTCAAGTCCGGTTCTTTCCCGGAATTCCCAGATGTTCCGGAGTTGCGGAGGGGGCGGGGTTTGCGGGAATTCCTGAGAGGTGTCGGAGGGGTAAGGAACTGTGGCTTCAGCTTATGTGCTG
>MU127425.1:20684-73629 GCA_014904945.1 Gyrodon lividus
GATGAAAGAGAAATTGTCTAAGGTAAAGTATGAGGGCTGGGATTCGGGATTTGGTCATAGGGGTTCGGAATCGGGCCGGATTGGTTAGGGAAGTTTCGGGATGTGACAGTCAGAGGGGCAAGGGACTTTGGCTTCAGCTTATGTGCTGTGCCCCTGCACAAGTTCTGTCCCTTAATTTCAAGGCAGAAGTTCAGAGGACAATCCTAAGATCAACTTAAGGACTGAAAGAGGTTTCAGAGTGAAGCAGAGACTTTGGAGGATAGAATGGGATTTAGTCAATATTCAAACTACAAAAATATTACAGAGTAAAGTCAGGTTTATATACTGAAGAGTCTGGAACATATAAAACTGTTAAAGTATCTTGGACAAATCGGGGATTTGGGTTTCTGGAGCAAAGTAAGAGGATGAATCGGAATGGCGTCAGAATGATGGAATAACAACTGAGGATGATGGGGCAATAATTGTGAAGCAGGGGGAAAGGGAATTATCGACAGGAACTGTAAATGTCAAGGAATGTCAAAGGAAAGGAACATATGTCAAAAGATAGCCGAGATAGGAGTACAAAAGTACAGGACAGGAAATATGGGATTCAGGATATCAGATGAAGGAGAAAATCTTTTAAGGTAAAGTCCAGGGCTCAGGGTTCAGGGTTTGATCATAAGGGGCCAGAAGTGTGTTGGAAGGGTCAGGAAAGTTTTGGGATGTAACAAGTGGGTAAAATCAAAAGAAAACACCTCAGACTCAATCTTTTGGGAAATGTTCCCTCCCTCCCTCTCCTGCTGCCCGCTCCCTCCTCCCCTCCCCTCATACTTAAAGACTCTAGTCAGACTTGTTTGAACACTTTTTAGTAGTCCTTAGTCTTAGTCGTTTTTTCCCCACCTTGTTGCATTCCATAGCAATTATTTCATCACATTGCATTCCTTTATCTAATACAAATCTAAGTTGCCCAATGAATGTCTTCCTCTCTTCAATACTTCCCACTTCCACTCATGGACACCTCACTGTCCTCAACCACCGCCTCCTTCCTTGAGGCACTCTCATATCTCCTTAATCCCAGTCAGCCACCCTTACTTTTATCAGCCTCTTCTATGGCCAAAATTGCCCATGCACTCAACCATGCATGGGCAGATTCCACCTTATCAATATTGCAGTGTAATATCCCAATTCCAATCCTTCTGTGACCACAAAAACATTCCATCCCATCTCCACATTTCTGCCAGTGAACAACTTCTCTGTGCATTTGCTGCCTCTCATGCAGGTACTCTGGCAGACAACACTGTCCAAACCCACCTTGCTGCCATTGAAGCCTGGCATTATTACAACAAACCTTGGCATGGGGGCCCTTGCCTCCACTACATCCTCAAGGGCATCACAAACCTTGCCCCATCCTTCTCAAAAAGACCTCCTCAACCTCCCATCACACATTCAATGCTACTCCTTCTGACAAACTCCCTGGACCCCTCTGACTCCTTCGATGCCTGCTTTGCAATGTGGTCCCAATCATGCCTGGGAGAAGTTCTTCAATCTAGCCTTTGTCATTTGCAGGTCTCATCTTCACCCTCCTTTCAACCAAAATGGCTCTTGCAAATGCCACCTTCCTTTCCCTTTCACTAAAGTGGCCAAACATCATGGTGAAGATGTCTGCATTTGTCAGAAACTTGGCCCCTCTGGCCCCATTGCCACCATTGACAATCACCTCAACATAAACAAGATCCCTCCAAACCTTCCCCTTTTTTCATTCCTCTCCACCCAAGGTTGGTGCTGTCTTACAAAGAAGAAAACTCCTTGCATGCTGCAGCTACCTTCTGGAATCCCTACAATTGCCAGCCACTCCTTTTGCATTGGTGGCACAACCGAACTTCTCCTCACTAGAGTTCCCCCTGATGTTGTCAAAGCCCTGGGATTCTGGTCTTCCAATGCCTTCCTCCACTATTGGTGTTCCCTAGAGATCAGCTTCTTGGCATGGTGAGGATCAAGATTTCCAAAGGCTACTTTGGCATCATCATCAGATCCTATGTTATCAATCTAGTCTTCCTTGTCATGGTCAGCTGCATCAGATCCCTGTTTGGATTCTACCTATGAATGAAGCAGCATCCAAGACAAAGCTGCAGATTTCTGTCCCTAGCTGATCCCTCTTCATTGCCAGGGCCAGCCTTTGAGCTTCTGTGGACCAATAACCAGAAGAACAGGCCTCCAACTTGAGCTGGATCTGTGATTGCTGGATTTGCAACCCCTGAGCAAGCCAAGTACTGGAACCCTTCAGCTCAAGTCATGGAGTGAGATCCCAATAGCATGGCAAGCTTAATGCTTTTCATTGTTAGGGCTAGAGAAGCTTCTTTAGTTAGCTGACATGCAGATTCAAAGAAGAATTACCAGAGTTCAATCTGATCTCATAAACATCCATGGCTGCAGGGTTTCCTTCTCTTTCCTTCATGGCCTTTCTCTGCTGCTTCACCAACTGCCTCTTCCTTGCTGGTCAGTGTGTCAAGTCCAGGTTCAATCCCAGAATTCCTGGAGAGTCCAGAGCACGTGGAATAGTGAAGGGGGTCAGAGGGGCAAGGGACTTTGGCTTCAGCTTATGTGCTGCGCCCCTGTACGAGTTCTGTTCCTTAATTTCAGAGCAGAGGGTTGGAAGACAATCCTAAGGTCAACTTAAGGACTGAAGGAGTTTCAGAGTGAAGCAGAGACTTTCGAGGATAGAACAGGATTTAGTTGATATTTGAACTAAGGAAATATTACAGAGTAAAGTCAGGTTTATATACTGAAGAGTCCAGAACATATAAAACTGTTAAAGTATCTTGGATGAATTGGGGTTTTGGGTTTCCGGAGTAAAGTAAGAGGATGAATTGGAATGGCGTCAGAATGATGGAATAATAACTAAGGACGATGGGGCAATAATTGTGAAGCAGGGGGAAAGGAATTATCAATAGGAACTATAGATGTCAAGGGATGTCAAAGGAAAGGAACATATGTCAAGAGATAGCCAAGATAGGAGTATGAAAGTCTGGGATGGGAATACGAAAGTCTGGGATGGGAAATGCAAAAGTCTGGGACAGGAAATGCAGGATTCAGGATATCAAGTGAAGGTGAAAATCTTCTAAGGTAAAGTCCAGGGCTCGGGGTTCAGGGTTTGATCATAAGGGGCCAGAAGTGTGTCGGATGGGTTGGGAAAGTTTTGGGATGTGACACAATGCCATCTTGAGTTTCCAATGAATGCTTCCAGCTAACAGAAATCAGCCATGACAACTGACAGAGCAAACTGGTCTCACCCATTTGAATCATCTTCTGGAAATTGGAATCATATATCTGAAAGTCCAATAGTTCTTGCTGATGGGAAGCTGACATCCCCTGGGCTGAACCCGAAATCACATTCAAGATTGCCCACAGAGTCTCTACAGTCTCTCCCTTGACTCTACCTGCTTCTTGAATGAATCCTGGAGAGTATCTTGCAAAGCATTCATTCTGGTGGCCATGGACATGCCATAAGCCAATGCTCAGCATCAGGCTGATCTTGGTTGGCATACTTAGATATTAGTTTGAGGATACCCTCTGTCTGAAGCACTTCATGTATTGACAATTAATGTCATAGAATGTGAGGACCCTTTGGATCCCTGCCATGTTGTGTCTGAGAGCATGGCTCAGCACATGGTCCATGTTCACCTGTCTTTGACATAGGGTAAGTGAGTAGTTGGCCAGACCAATTTAGCCATGCTGTATCTTTCTCCTTTTTGAAAGTCTATAAGGGAATGTGGAATGAAACATCCATGCCAGGCACATGTGCATCCCCCTATTCCAGTGGCTTCTAACTTATGCCTATGGGCATTGGCCTGGTTCATCACCCAATGGTTAGTATTACAGTCCGACCTCTGCCATTGGTAAGTTAGCACTTTGGGACTTTGGGCTTGGTCCTCGGTCCTACCTCTGGAGAGTCCTTTGCATCCTTCAAGTAGTCATCGTACCTTTCCTGAGCCACCATGTAGCCCTTGCCATCCATGAGAAATACCTGATCATCTGGCTTCTTCTCATGCATATGGCTTGGCCTTGAAGTTTCCATCCATGATGATGGTTCAAGAATATTTCCAACTACCATGAAATTGTCAGTTGGGCTTCCTGATTTATGCTTGGAAGCTTGCCTAGACATATCCTTGTCCTATTTCTGGATCCAAATTTACCCCCTTCTGTGGACATGCTGGGCAAAAGAGGACCAGTTGCCCTGATTCAATGGCCCTCTGGTCATGCCCAAAGCCATTCCATTTCAAAAGCTTGAGAACTCTCCAGATCCTGGCACCCAAAGGAGCTCTCTGTACTGATCCTACTCCCCTATCAGCCCCAAGACATGTAGTATATGTAGTGGAGAATCTCACCAGAACCAAGTGAGGGAATACATTGGAAGTGATCCTCTTCAGCTTGCTGAAATACTTCATTACTACAATCCCACATTCCATATTGTCCCAAAGGAAGTCATCCAGTACCTGGAAGGTGAAGACTGTGCTTGGGCAAGCAGTGCTGGTAGGACATAGACCTGCACTGAGTAGCTGGATGTGAGGATCTGGACTGCCTGGACAATTCCAGTATGCCAGGCCACAATAGTGCACCCCCAAGGTGTCCACCACCACCACCACCAGGGCACTAGGAGATCTGGAACCCAAAGGTGAGGTGGCCGAGCTGCTGGTTGGGAACCCTCCCATTCCTCATCAGGCACATCCTGAGGCACTTCCCTGACTTCAGATGGGCACACCCCTCCATCATGTCCCAGATGTAGAGCCAATCTGGCCTATGGGAATCACTTTGATCAAGCAGAGGCATTTCAGTATAAGTATCAGGAAACATACCAGCTGAAGAGAAGATTGCTGGAAGTAAGTTCTGGTCCATTGCTCTACCCAATGAAAGGGGTGAGCCCTATGGTTCTCTCTACAGCAGGAAGTACAGAAGAGGGGCCTTCCAAAAACAATCTGAACATCTATAGGTACCATCTCTGAGACAATGAGAACACTTCTGAGGATTGGGTGGTCCCTCCAGCTGTAACAAGATAGTTCTTTATGCTCTTGCCATTCCCTGAGGAAGTCGTTTTGTGTCTGGAATACTTGACTTTCCAAAGAGTATATTGGAAGAACAAATCAGAGTTTTACCTTGCTAGGAAATTTCAATGGCTCTGGCATGTCATAGAAATCACCTTGGTCATATGTTTGGAAGTCATGGCCAGTGGATGGGTGTCAAGTCCGGGTTCAATCCTGGAATTCCTGGATAGTCCAGAGTGCGCAGAATGGCAGGGTTGGTCAGGAATCCCTGAGGGGGGTCAGAGGGGCAAGGAACTTTGGCTTCAGCTTATGTGCTGTGCCCCTGTACAAGTTCTGTTCCTTAATTTCAGAGCAGAGGGTTGGAAGACAATCCTAAGGTCAACTTAAGGACTGAAGGAGTTTCAGAGTGAAGCAGAGCAGGAGAGAATGGGATTTAGTTGATATTTGAACTAAGGAAATATCAGAGAGTACAAGCGGATTTATATACTGAAGAGTCTAGAAGATATAAAGATGTTAAAGTATGTTGGACAAATTGGAGTTTCAGGTTTCCCGAAGAAAGTAAGGAATGAATCAGAATGGCATCAGAATGGTGGAATAATGACTGAGGGCAATGGCGCAATAATTGCAAAGCAGGGGGAAAGGGAATTATCGATGAGAACTGTAGATGTCAAGAAATGTCAAGGGGAAGTGACATATGTCAAGAGATAGCCAAGATAGGAATACAAAAGTCTGGGATGGGAATGCGAAAGTCCAGGACGGGGAATACGGGGTTCGGAATGTCCGATGAAAGAGAAATCTTCTAAGGTAAATTCCGAGGCTCAGGATTTGGGATTTGATCATAGGGGGCCGGAATTGGGCCGGATGGGTTGGGAAAGTTTCGGGATGTGACAGTATCCCCCTCTTAGGCACAAACCCTTGAGTGCCTGGATAGGAGTCTGTAATAGGAAATAGAAGTATGGCGGAGTTTGAAAATCAGGGATCGATCTAAGGTACCTTACAACTGTTGACTGCCTGTTGTTTAGTTCCATCACCCATCATGTCCACTCACTTGCAATCCAACAATAAAATTGCCCGTCTTCAGCAAGAGGAGGAAGAACGCGCATGGGAGTCCACCCAGAGAATCCAGGAGGCCAAGGAGAAGAAGGCCCGGCGGGAGGCAGAGAAGCACAAGGAGGTGAGGCAGAAACTCGAGGAGGAAGCATGGAGAAAAGCGGAGGAGGACAAGAGGAGGAGGAAGGCGGAGGCAGAGGTTGCGAGGGTGGCAGCCGAGAGGTTGCAGCAGGGGTTGCAAGAGTTGCAGAGGCACAGGGCGAGTGGCTCCTCAAAGGGGCCTGAGGTGGGGCCAACACTCCCTGTGTGGCCTGTGTGAGGGTGGGGGTTCCGTGTCTGGGCCCAAAGACTGGATGATCGCAGGCACACTCATCATGCCAGGAGGCCAGAGTGGCAGGGAAGAGGGCGGCCATGGAAGTGGTGTTGCCGCATGGGGGGAAGGACCGGAAACGGCAGAGACAGAAGAGTTCGGAGGCCCAGGAGGAGAGCAAAGGGGAGGGCAAGGAGGACGAGGAGGACAAAGAGTGTCGGGACATGCTTGGGGCCCTGGCAGAGTCATACGAGGCACAGAGGTGGGCCAACAAGGCCTACCAGGGGGCCATTGTGGCAAAGCTGTCGGAGATCCGACAGGTGCTCTCGGATGGCCTGGTGGCCTTCCTTGTGGCTCAGGGGTCCTGGTTTAGGGAGTCCAGAGGAGGCTGGGGGGTGTCAGAGTGGAAGGGAGGTCAGGGAACAAATGGGGAGGATGGGGATGAGGAGGAGGATGAGGGTGAGGAGGGGGGTGAGGAGGATGGGGATGGGGAAGTAGCATAGTGTACTCCTTCAGTCTCCTCATGTATAACTAGCATAATTCTTTTTGATGAATTGACAAAATGTGTTTCCGCCCTCATCCAAGAGAATTAAGGGGTCCGGACTTTCCAGGATATGTGGAGTGAAAATCCGAGACGAGTTCTGATGCGTGAGCAAGCTCAGTCGTGAGGATCCAGGAAGTTTCTTCATCAGTCCCTTCGTAGCCTGCCCATTTTACCAGGTACAGGAGTTGACAATTCCTGCGTCGCCGTTTGATTTTGGAGTCTAGGATTTCGGAGATTTCATATTTGGGTTCTCCGTTGACTTCGACTGGGGGAGGTGGGGGTTGGACCCAATTCAGGATGGTGTTTGGAGTTGCGGATTCCAACTGGGAGACATGGAAGACAGGGTGGATGGCGCGCATGGAGTCTGGGAGTCAAAGGGTGAAGGACAGGGATCCGGCTTGGGCAATGATGGGATAGGGGCCGAGGTTCTTTTCCGAGAGTTTCTTGGAAGGGCGAGTGGAACGGAAGTACTTTGCCTTGACGAATACTTGATTTCCGATCCGGAAGTCCAGTGCGGGGAGTCGTCGGGAATCCGCAGGTCCTTGCTAGTGTTGTTGAGTGCGGGCCATTTCCGTGCATGGGAATTCATGGAGTTCCTGTAGGTCGACGGCATATTCACGGGCGCAGTATGAGGTCAGATCCCTTTTGGGGTAGACCAAGATGTTGGGATGGTAGCCTTTGTTAGCAAAGAATGGGGATACTCCTGTAGTAGTGCTAGGGGCATTATTGTAGGTGAATCCCGTGAGGGGTAGGAGTTCCAACCAATTGTCCTGTTGGTAGTTGCAGTAGATTCAGAGGTACTGCTCAAGGGTCTGGTTTGCTCGTTCCGTTTGCCTGTCACCTTCAGGATGATATCCCAAAGTGAAGTGAAGTCGGATGTCAAGGGCTTTCCCGAGGGAATGGAAGAAGTGGGAGACAAACTCGGAACCCCGGTCGGAAGTGATGTGGGAGGGAACTCCGTGCTTGGAAAACACATGGAGCAGGAATAATTTCACAAGGCCCAGAGAGTCGATAGTGTCGTGAGTGGGAATGAATATGGATTGTTTGAAAAGGCAGTCAATGACTATGAGGATTGCAGTATATCCGCCGGAAGAGGGAAGTTGTTTGATGAAGTCCATGGAAATGGAGTTCCAGGGTTTTTCAGGGATTGGAAGCTGCTTGAGCATTCCATAGGGGCAGTGTCTAGGAGTTTTAGCTCGGGCACAGGAGGTGCAGGAACTGACGTTTTTGACAAAGGTGTGGAGTCCTGGCCAAGTGTATTCCCGGCGGACGAGCTCTAATGTCCTGTTTTGCCCAAAATGTCCAGACAGGGGGTGGTCGTGCTTGTATCAGAGGATGTGAAGACAAAGGTCCTTAGCTTCCAGGACAAAGATGCAATTGTTGAGCATCAGGAAACCTTCAGGGTCGATGGCCCACCGGAAGTCCGACGAGTCCGAAAGATGGAGGGAAGCTACAGGGTTGGAGGACAGTGAATCTAGGATGTCCTTGTGAATGTCTTCCATGTCAAGCAGGGATGAGGCCTGGAGGACCGGGGCGAGTAGGATAGTGGCTCGTAAGGACAAGGTGAGCTGTTCCTGAGTGAACACCAGGCAGAGGTTGTGGGGATTGCACGAGTATAGTCCTTATCCCCCTCTTTTGGGTAGATGTCCCAGCGTCTAGTGAGGGAATTGGGCTTAGCCCCTAAGCATCTGGGGCGGAAGCGGATGACGAGGTTGAACTGGGATAGGAATTCCAACCAGTGGGCTTGCCAGTGGGTCAGAACTTTGGAGGTGGAGAAATATTCCAGATTTTTGTGATTGGTAACGACGTCGAATGGGGTGCCGAAACCTTCAAGGTAATGACACCAATGTCGGAAAGTTTTGTGGATAGCAAGGAGTTCCTTATCATGAGTGTTGTAGTTGAGTTCTGGGGCTGTCAGGGTGTGGGAGTAGAACACAATGGGGTGGAATTCCTTGTCCAGGCACCGGATCAAGAGGATTCCCGCAATAGCATAGTCCGAAGTGTCGGTTTCGACCGTGATAGGACAGTCCAGAATCCAGTGAGTAAGAATAGGGGCTCAGGTGAAGGCGTCTTTGAGTTGGGTGAAGGCAGAGCGGCAGGAATTGTCGAAGTTCCAGGGGGCGTTTTTCCAAGTGAGTCAGGTGAGCGGGACAACGATATCGGAGTAGTTGAAGATGAAGCAACGATAGAAGTTGGCAAACCTGAGGAAGAACTTGACTTTCCAGGGTTCAGGCCAATCTCGGACTGCCTGGACTTTTTCCAGGGACATAGTCAATCCCTGGGGGGAGAGACGGTAGCCCAGGTATTCGACAGAGTCCGAGTGCCACTCACATTTGTCTGGTTTGGCATATAGTCCGTGTTTCTGGAGACACCGGAGGACTTCCCAAACATGTTCTTTGTGAGAAGCCATGTCATTGGAGTAAATGAGGATGTCGTCAAGGTAGACCATGATGCAGACATCTAGGAGGTCCATGAAGACACTATTGACAAAGCGCTGAAAGGTCGCAGGGCATCACCAGCCACTTGTACGAGCCGTAGCAAGTCTGGAAGGTGGTTTTCCATTCATTCCTGGGAGCGATGCAGACAAGGTGATATGTGTGGCGGAGGTCGATTTTGGTGTATACCTTGGCGTGGCTAGGGGAATCGAGGAGGTCGGAGATCACGGGTAGGGGATAGTGGTCTTTTTTCATGATTTTGTTGAATCCTCAGAAATTGACACAGAGGCATAGGGATCCGTCCTTCTTGCAGACAAAGAGGACGGGAGCGCCATGGGCAGATTTGGACTAGCAGATGAAGCCGTAGTTGAGGCGTTTGTCTATGAATTCCCAGAGGGACTCGAGTTCTGTAGTGGAAATCGGGTAAACAGTTCCGAGAGGAGGGGAAGCACCTTCCTCTAAGTCAATCTTGAGATCAAATTCCCTGTGGGGCACAAGGGTGTCAGCCTTGCGCTTACTGAAGACATCGGGGAAATTGTGATAGTCCGGAGGGACAGAGGACAGATTGACTTCTTCGGGAGCTTTGGAAAGTCCGGAGTCACGGGATACGGAATGGAGTTTGGAGTCTTGGGGACAGAGGTGAATGCTGAACTGCTCGGAGCCATTGAGTTTGCACACGCACACAAAGGTGGCAGCATTGACCAATGATGCTTGTCAATGAAAGTAGTATCAATGAAACAATCAGTAGAACCACAATCTAACAAGGCAGGGAAAGCAGAAATTTTGGAAAAGAAACAAGAGGCATAAGGGCCTTGGGATCATAAAGAGCGGACACGTTGAGATGGGTCTCCGTAGGTGCACGGTGGGATTCAACACAGCCTCCTTCCCATGCGGAGTCTGGAAGGCTGCACCCTAATTTTTTGCCTCAGGGGTAGAGGCCTCCGGTTTGGCTTCTGGAATGGGGGAGGTTGTCGCTGCGTGGGCTTTGGACACGCGGGAAGTGGACTTCTGGCAATCCTTAGCCATATGTCCGGCGGCTCCGCAGAACATGCACAGCTTAAGGTTGAAGCAGTGTTTGTGTTCCTCGGAGGTGAGGTGTCTGTCCTTCCCGAGTTTGCTGGAGAGGTCGGATGCAGGTTTTGGGGTAGAGGCGGAGGACTTTGCCAACGAGGACGTGGAAGTGTTGGACAAAGTGGCAGGTTTCGGAGATGAGGTGGTGGGAGTGCTTTTGGATGTGGAGGACTGGTTTCCGGAGGGTCTGATTTGGCGAGCGACTTTGGACTTGCATTCCCAATATCTCCCGTCAATAGTCTGGGAGAGAGTCCGGAGTTCTCCTAGGGAGCGCGGTTTTCTGATGCGGGAAAGCTCATCTTTGATGCGATCCGAAAGTCCATTGTAGAAGTGATGTCAGAGGGCTCCCTCGCTGTAACCCCGGACCTGGGAGGCGAATTCCACCACATATTTGTTGATATGCTGGGAGTCTTTCATGGATAGGTGGTCGAGTTGGTGTTCCGCATCACCAACAAGGTCATGGGGGCCAAAGTTGGTCTGGAGCTCGAGGACAAATTCCCAATAATTGTCTGTCCAGTCCAGATCGTCCATCTGGAGGAGGTCAGGCTCAAACCACTCGAGGGCCATACCTTTTAGGTAGGACTGGGCAAAGGTGACTTTTGCACGGTCAGTCCGGAATGCGTGGGGACGGTCCTGGAAGTTCAGCTTGCATTGGACCAGGAAGGGCCTGAACCCCTTCAGTCCTTAAGTTGACCTTAGGATTGACCTCCAACCCTCTGCTCTGAAATCAAGGAACAGAACTCGTACAGGGGCACAGCACATAAGCTGAAGCCAAAGTTCCTTACACCTCTGACCCCCCTCAGGGATTCCCGACCAACCCCGCCATTCCATGCGCTCCAGACTATCCAGGAATTCCAGGATTGAACCCGGACTTGACAGCCTCCAACTGTGCAGCCCATCCTTGGAGGGCACCAGGGCAGTCCCATCCCCACTCCATCCAGACAGCATGGAGACAAATGAAGATGAGTTGAATTGCTTTTCTGCTCCCCCTGTGCTGGTTCCCCCCCAGGCCTCCCAACAACATCAGATGAATTGGGCACAGTCAGAATGGATGCTGATATGGAGGTTTGATATAATTTCCTTCCACTTGTATATAGCCAAAGACTGTAATTGTACTGCTATAAATGCCATGAGTTTCCTATAGGTGTACAATTCTGCAAGTCAAAATGGATCTTGATTTAATTGAAGTACAACAATGGGTAAGGCTATCCTGAAAGTACTGATGGTGGTGACTGCAGCCAGTCCAATGCTGAAAGTCTTCACATACCTATGGATGAAGCCAAACCCATCCACTCAATGGGCCCACCCATTATGATGAAGGGTAGATTGAAGAAATATGACTTGGCCCACCCAAAGCTACAGACCACCCGGTCCTCAGCCTACTCAACACCTATGGGTCACCCATCCCTCAGCCTATCCTCGACTTGTGGGTTGCCCCTCCCTCAGCCTACCCAAGACCTATAGGTCACCCATTCCTTGGCCCACCCAAGACCTGTTCACCCATCCCTCGGCCTACCCGAGACCCATGGGTCATTCATTCCTCAGCCCATCTGACACCTATGGGTCACCCATCTCTTGGCCCACCTGAGACCTATGGGTCACCCATCCCTCGGCCCACTCAAGACCTGTTTACCCATCCCTCAGCCTGCCCAAGACCTACAGGTCATGCATTCCTCAGCCCACCCAACACCTATGGGTCACCCATCTCTCAGCCCACCCCATCCCCATGGTATACCCCTTACCACCATTTAATGGTTCCACCCATTACTGACAAAATGCCTATTGAAATATTTCTCCACCCATCCAATACCTATGGGTTGCCCATCCCTCGGCCCACCCGAGACCTATGGGGTCACTCATCTCTTGGCCCACTCATATAACACAGAATCACCACATATTGACCCACCCATCACTCAAAATACCCTTACTACAATAACCCCTTGGCCAACTTGTATCACATGGGATTTTAATTACATTTCGGCCCACCCGTGCCCTACAAGTGCAACTCATAGGTCAGCCGACAATTGGCTGGCCCATGAGCCATGGTGGGCACAAAGAGCAGGAGGGAATAACGAGAGGAAATTTTGTGCAGTACATACTGCGTGCATGTGGCTGCAGCATTGCACACACAGATGACAAGATATGGCACGGGATTCTCAATCACGCCAGCGCCGATCCGGACAGACAAATAAATATAAATTCACATCGGGACATCAAGGTACAGGATATAGCATAACCAATTTTCACTGGGCTTGACCCCTGTTGTGACTTTGTGACAAAGTCACAACGGGTCAAGGCCAGTGCAAGTGGATGGCTCAACATGTCTTCTTACGTACACAGTCTACACTCTCCGCTGCACCCAACATGTGCACAGAGCAAATCGGCTCCAAGCTGTCAAAAATCCAGTGCTGCGCCGTCATATAAGTATCCCTACTTCCTGGTGGATAATCTGTGTATTTGCATTTCACAACCCTCATGACATGAAACTCCCTTTTGGAAAGAGCAACAACAATGGTAAGAAATACTTGATATCAACTCTATCAACGACTCAGTTCCTGTTTTCTGTAGATATCAATCGGAAACCTGGATTTTGGAAATTACTTGACTGGAAGCTGATGCTCGCGTTGGTTTTCCCAGTGACACTTGAAACGCTCGACTATACAGGTAGCAGTCCTCACCATTGCTTCAGAGTGTGTCATCTCACTCAGTTCTTAGTTGTTGCCACAGCACAGTCCCGCATCGCCGTATGTTGTACAAAAGTTACCGTCTTTTTTGTCTCATTATTTGGCATGATAGTCTGTATTCGATGCTCTTTCTTTGCAAAGGTTTGTAGGATTATGTCGACCGCGAAGTAAGCCTGATCCGTGGTTTGGTCCAGCTATATTGGTACTTCTTACCTGTTGTCTTCCACCGTCTTCTTGCCATTCTTTGCTTCCGTCGCTAACATATATGGGCGACATCTTGGCCTTCAAATATCTTTGCTTCTCTTTCTTGTCGGAAGTACCCTTAGTACAGGAGCGGTCAACATGCCCATGGTCCTGGCTGGAAGGGGCGTTGCAGGAGTGGGGGCGGCCGGTCTGCTAACGGTTTGTTGCACTCATTTATCCCGGTTCTCTACTCTCATAATTTCGAACAGATTGTCCGCACTATCATGTCGGACACTGGGTCTCTAGATACGAACAATCCAGCAATCTGCGTTGTTTCTGTTGTACTTCATCGGTTTCAGTGTCGGTCCCGTCATCGGAGGCCTTCTCGTAACTGCTAACTTCCGTTGGATTTTCGCTATCAAGTAAGAGTTCTCGTCGAATGTTGCCAAGAACAACCCTCATTGCAGTTCTCAGCCTACCATGCACTGTTCTTGCGATGTTCTTGTGTTTCCTCTTCCTCCGCAATAAAGTCTCTGGCGCGAATGAAGGAGTCGGGCTTCCCTCCAACAGCCGTGTGGGCGCATGGGTCGCTAGGCTCGTCCTGATCGACTGGATTGGCACGTTGTTGTTTAGCAGCGGTGGTATTCTCATTCTATTGGCTCTCAACTGGGGTCCCAATGACAACTGGAAGACCGCGCGTGTCATCACCAACCTCATCATTGGTGCCATGCTGATCACTCTCTGCTTGATCTGGGAGATCGTCTTAGAGAGAAAGCGCCTCTCCCCTGCCGGGGGGATGGGCATCTTCCGTGCTCATCCCATGGTGCCGATCGAGATGTTCACCTCGTACGACATCTGCGTCACCCAATTCGGATCATTCGTTTCTGGCATTGTCATGTTCGTCATGTTCTACTTCGTGGCGATCTTCGCAACTCTTGTTACCGGTCTGCCACCATCTCAGGCTGGAATTCAACTGCTTTACTTTGCGCCCGGTCTCGTAAGTCGTTTTTCGGTCCGTTGGTCTTTTATTTTTCACATCATCACCAGGGAGGTGGAAGTTTAATATCAATCCGAATGATTCAAGTTTTCAGACAGGTCAGGAAATAGTTCTGTAGGAGCACATGATGTTACTGACTGTCGATTTAGCCCGTCTACCCCATCGTCCTTGGATCAGTGGTTATGTCAGCTGGTGTTGGCTTGATTCAGATGGCCATACAACACAATATAGAGCGTGAAGTGAATGGGTAAGTTTTCCCTCTTTTCTAAGGACTCTTCTCTCACGGCACCCTAGTTTCATGGCAATGGTTGGTGTCGGTGTCGGTCTCACTGCAGGTCCTTTGGTGATTCACGCCCGGTTCACGAAACCCGATCACATCGCTATCACGAACGCCATGCTGTTATTCGTACGTCACAGCCCTAACATTGATCCCATGCGTCACTCGCTCAATCAATCGTCCGTTATTCCTAGTTTCGCTCGTTGGGCGGTACCGTCGGGCTAGCACAATGCTTTACCGTCATGAGCGCCAAAGTCAACTCCTACATTGTGAATCAGATACGCAACGGTGCCCTCTCTGGATCTGATCTCGTCACGCTCGCATCATTACTCAACAGCGGAGGTCTGGATTCCGTGACCAGCCTTGACGGTCTTCCAACGATAGTACAGACTGTCATTCGTGATGCCTTCCGAAATGCGGTTCGTTGGAGTTTCATCTCGCTGCTTCCCTGGCTCAGCTTGGCAACTGTTCTTTCGGTGTTTTTGTCGAAAATCCCCGATTCAGATTTGAACCCACAGCGTAATGCCAATGGCCATGCTGCGGACGTAGGGCTAGGTCCTCAGACTCGTGACGAGCCGGACACTGGCTCTGGAGCTCGCGTTATGGAGATGGGACAATAGTGGGCTCCCTGAGGATAATCGCCGGTCTTTGTAAATAGCACACGGTGATGCGAGTCGAAACATCACCTCGTTGAATCATGTACCTACCCATACAATGGCACTATTCTGTAGATCCCCGATGCACACCCCGGCGCTTCATCGTTTTAATGCAATCTTATCAACGTGTTGGTTTCCCCCGTACGCGCCGCCGTCACCAACCAACCAACACACATCACATCGAGTCCGAGAAGTACTGTACATGGGCAACCCACTGCGTGCCTCTCACGCAGCCAAGTCTGTGATTATCTTGATCGCTCGCTTAAATTTGCCCTTCTCCTCCTCTGTTGGCGGCGCAATACCATAGCCCGCAGCTGATCCGTATGGATGAACCCCCTGCGCAGCTGCTTCCCCCGTCCGGTAGATGATGCTCGTATCGGACCCGTAGAGATCCTGAGCCCCTGGGTACTGCGGGGGTATAGCGCTGAGGATTTTCTGCAGTTCCTCGAGCTCTGTAGCATGCTCCCTGAGGGGGAGTGTTCTTGTCACTGGATCCTGGAGGGAGGGCGTGCCCGGAGGCCGCTTCTGAGAGGTGACTGTGACAGTGGTGCTGTCGGGTGTGGTGGTCAGCGTGTGGAGTGCACTTGGGGTAGGAGGTGCAAAGCCCCCGGTGATCCCTAGATCGCGATACATCAGCATACATATGCAAGACAAATCACCCGTCGCCAGCGGTGTGACGACTATATACCTTTCTGGAGGGTGATCGTGAACGCTGTTGCTACTAAGGACATCTTCGTGAAGAACAAGAAACGATCTCACAGCGGTTGTCCGGTTGTCTGCGTGCGATGTGGGATCGGTTAAGAGCTATTAGGGTGGTTGGCTGCGTTATTTATCTTGCTGCGGCACGTCAAGATATGGACAAGTGGCAGTGAGCCTCGTTGTGAAGATAGGCCTAATCCATGGTCAGGGTTCAACATTGAACAACCTCATCGAGTCAGGTGTGGGCTCACGATCTTGCGCAGTCTCCGGTAGTTATTTTATACATGTACAATACAAGCAAGCCCGCGTATCTTGGTGAATGATGAAGGGACCATGGGTGGGGGAATGGGAGAGCATAAAGAAAATCAACAAAGAATGCTTACAACCAGTGCTTAATTCCCTCCACATCCAAAAACAGTTCTATCAAATCCGACATACTAGTGAACTGCACGCCCTCCGAGCGCTGACCAATTATCTTTAAAGGATCCCGAATCTTTTTGATCTTGGCTGACTGAGGTGAGAGCTTGGGGTTCGTTGTTGTGGCATGTTCCACTAGCGAGGGGTGATTGCATGCTATATCTATCCTGGTCCGATTGGCCTTCGTCCTAGAGGCTCACAGAACCAGAACGAAACCACCCACCTTGCCGAAGCCACCACTTCACCTGGAACAGGGTGTCCCTCGTCTTCCCAGCCCGCCGCCCTCTTGTTCGCCATCAACTTCGTGAACCCTTCCGAAGAATCTGAATCTGAATCTGAAGCAGCAGCCATGGCCTTTGACTTATGATTTGGACTTGGACCCAGACTCGTTCTTGACCTCTGGCATAAACGCCGCGTATTCAAATGCGACGGTAGGGTAGGACGTCACAACCACGTGGGCTTGCTTGAGTTTCAGAGGGTCAGTCGTACGGCTTTGGCCGTGGTGCTCGATTACGCGAAGGCCCACTGCCGTGCGAGAAATCTCGGCAACCCATTGGGAGACGAGGGCGACAGGGCAGATGACGCTGGCAAGGAATGAGGTGAGCGTTTCTCTGGGGGGTGTTTGGCTGTGCAAATGTCACTTACAGCGTAATCGCTGCCCATCCATCTGTCTTGTCGGATCTCGTCGACGATCCGAGTGAGAATTTGAATCGTTTTTCCTAGACTATGTGCTTCTTGTCAGGCTAGCATCCTGTATAGAATTCACTTACTCGCCCCATATCATCAGCCAACATGCCCCCTGTCTTCTTGCCAGTTTCCCACTCGCGCATCCAAGCTCTGCCGATCACCTGATGAGGGAACAACACGATGTTATCTGCTGGCCTGTCCCCATCGCTCCGCTCATATCAACCCCCACGTCGTCGTCTTTGCTATGCAGTGTTCTCGACTAGCGCACGTGGTTCTTTTTCAGCATCTGAGCGGACGTGTGGGGGTCGTGGAGGTCATGTTCATCGGGCTCATCAAACATCTCCCACATTGGCCCTTGGGTGGTAGCGAGGGACGTTTGTTCAGAGGAAGTTCAATGGGAGCTGGAGCGACGGTGCATTGTGGAGGCACCGTGGGTATCGGACAGTCGAGGGTGGCCAATACTTGGCTCTCTAAAGGCGGTTGCGTACCAGGGGCGGTTCTCGAAGACCCTTGCGTCAGCCTGACTCCCTTGAGTACATAAGGATTAGAGCAGGAAGTAGGATTTTGGGCCGCGTCGTCTCCCTTATCGGGAGATGTAATAGTTAGTTGATTCTTGGTGTTTCTATTTGAAGCAGGTGGTGACGACGGAAGTTCCGAGGATGCAGACAAGCTCAAGGATGATATGGATTAGTCTGACTGAGCCATGAGGAGGCGATTTGAGATTGAATATACCCACCACGACGCTGTGAACTTGCTTGGATGCTTTCTGGCTAGACCATCAGGAAAATGGTGAGGAAAGGATAAACCATTATGTATATTGACATGATGGCGACGATGATGGTATATCCAACATTGTAATCCCTGACCATTGATTATCTTTCCCCTTCTCATGGCTATAATTCATTACCTGCTCTTTACTGTTTTCCTGATGCACATATTTCGGGATACAAGTTTGGATTTTCGAGGACTTGTCTGCATCTGGGAGAATTGGAATTGCGTACGGGTGTACAGGGTTGATTTCGACAAATGCGGTGATCACGGGTCACGTGGTCTGTCACACCTCTTCGCAAATTGCCGAATTGTGGCTGGGTGGTACTATACAGTCAAACACAGCCACCACCAGGGGAATTTCACAACTGAACACAGTCACGGCCTCAAGGTGTCTCACTCAAAATGGTTCGTGTATCTGTCTTGGTATGTGAGTGTTGTCGTTGGTATGTGGTGACACAGGCTAACTGGGTTATGTAGAACGACTGCTTGGTGAGTACGACATATCCAACGCACCTCCTGGCTCTAAGATGCGGCATTCTAGCAAAATATAGTCAATGCTGAGCGCCGTGGCAAGCGGCAAGTCCTCATCAGACCTTCATCCAAAGTCATCGTTAAATTCCTGAGTGTCATGCAACGCCATGGTGAGTAGGCCTCCAGCTATATCGTCCTGCACGACCCCGGCTCCCGATTCAAGATATACTCTCGGAGTTATAACTACGATTGACGAGGCTTCATCCACCCACCCGGCCTTTGTTTTAATACTCCGAAATAATACCCTTGACTCTCAAAACCAAACAACGCTGATCTCTATGCTCATGGATCGGGGTTCACTGCAGAGTCTACATTTATCCTACTTCTTTCCATAATTTGACCTGTACAATCCTATTAGGTGAACCGACCACTCACTGACCATTTTTCTCGATTTACAGGATATATTGGCGAATTCGAGATTATCGACGACCACCGTTCCGGGAAGATTGTGGTCCAGCTGAATGGCCGCCTAAACAAGACGGGTGTCATTTCCCCCCGTTTCAATGTCCAGGTCACTCAGATCGAGTCCTGGGTTAACTTGCTGCTCCCCGCTCGTGGGTTCGGCTACATCATCCTCGTGCGTGCCCTTGCTCCGTTGTCGTCGGTTGTGTGGGCTGACTTGATGCCTTGTGCGCAGACGACTTCATCAGGCATCTTGGACCACGAGGAGGCTCGTCGTAAGAACGTTGGTGGCAAGATCCTTGGATATGTGTACTAGATTATCAATCGTGTACTGCAACGTTCTGTATGTTATGCTGCACCCCGAAAAAGTACCCATGCGTTATGTGCATGTTTCATGAACCATTTTCCTCGTATATTAGAACATATCGATTGTCATGTGCATATGTTTCATTGGGTCAGCTAATGGAGACTACATTTTCCTGGCATTTGGGCGAAAAGATGAAGAAAAAAAAAGATTGTCACAGCCACTGCTGAAGAGGCGTGTTCTCTGATTGTGGTTGTCTTACATACGGCCAGTACAACTTGGTTTCAACGCCATGACTCTTCCCGCCAACGACGCCTTCTCCCTCGGTCTCGCTCACGACCAGCCACGGCGTTCAGCATCACGAACACGCACGCGTACGCCTTCTATGCCACGGGGCTCTTCGTCTCCTAAAATTTTATTCTCGCCTTCGCCGTCCTTGCCGTCTCCACCTGCCCCTGCGGCTCCTTTTTCGCCTCCACTCATGAGTGACATGAATGCAAAGAGAGGGCACAAGCGTAAGGCATCATCGAGGCAGAGATCACAGCATAGCAGCATCCTTGGCGGGGGAGAGTCCACCATCGAAGAACTCGTGGAAAGAGTTGACGCTCGGATAGCTACACGGGAGCGGAAATTGGAGGTGGCGGCATCATCATCCTCGTCTTCATCATCGAAGAAGACAGCTCGGAATGGCTCTGCATCGTCTGCTACATCCATAACGCCTAACGGCACCGTATCCGACGGGCATGACAAGGCTATCACAAAGCCCGTGGATTGGGAAATCCCACGAAAGACGCTGCATTCCTCGATAGGTGGGTTCTGACCCCGTTTCTTTGTCTGCCACCAATGTCTGGCCAGAACTGAGGGCGTGTCTGATACAGGATTCTTCACGATATACCTCTACACTTCGCATGGCTCCCCACAACATGTTGTCATCGCACTGAGCACCGCACTTGCCGTGCTAATACCAATCGACATCCTCCGACTACGCTACCCTTCATTCGAACACGCATTTGAGAAGTGCGTTGGCATATTCATGCGAGACAGCGAAAAGGTGGCTCGCCTTGCTCCCAATCGTGTCCACTGAAATTGACAATGTGCACGTTGGTTGCAGAAATCATCAAACGGTGTGATCTGGTATATTTTAGGCGTCAATGCTGTCCTGTCCACGTTGCCCCTCGACATAGCTGTCGTCTCCGTTCTCATGTATGTCCCCTCCATCCCCCCGGTCTCACTGCATCATTGACCAGTGCCGCCGCAAACTACTAATTCCTATTCCCTGGTATGCAGCCTCTCGTGGGCCGATACAGCAGCCTCCACCTTCGGCCGCCTCTATGGTCGCCTCACACCCCGCCTCCCCCAGCGTCTCTTCGGCATCTTCCCACTCGCCCCGCGCAAGAGTCTCGCGGGGTTCATAGCTGCATCGGTGACGGGTGCCGTTGTTGCTACCGGGTTTTGGACGTTCGTTGGGCCCATGAGAAACCATGGGTTGACGTGGTCTTGGCAAGGTGGCGTGTCGCCGGCGTTCAGTGGAGGTGGGCCCCGGGGTGGATCAGGTTCGACGACACTCGCTGGGTGGGTAGGCATTGTCACCATCGGTATCGTATCTGGTCTGGTTTCAGGTGTTGCAGAGGCTCTTGGTGAGTTTCGCTTTTCGCTTTCGCAATGGCGTGGTGTAGGACACGTGGACATGGGGGATATGCAAATGGGGAACGAAGGCTGACTTGATTTCATTTTGCATGCGGCATGTTAGATCTTGGTTCGGTGGATGATAACTTGAGCTTGCCAATCATCACTGGCGCATGCTTGTGGGGCTTGTTCAAGGTCCTCGGATGGTTTGGCGAGGTATTTGGATAGCCTCCGACCCCTTGCCTTTTGCCCCTTCTCGTCCTCCGCTCCTCTTCTGTCTTGTGCACAGTAGGGCCATTATTCCTCCCACACGATGCCTGACATAAATATAAGATACGGTACAATTTACTTGGGCCATGATTTGAACGACACCACTGAATCGTGATATTGCCGAGACGGTCGGTTGGTCGGTTGCAGTGCACTGTGTTCGGATACGATACATATTGTATATGTATATGTGTTAGTTAGCCTTGACATCTCCCTCTTTAGATATCTTATCATAAGTTTTGCGCATGTGAAGAGGTTGGATGCTTTATCTATCCCTCTTTCTTTTTTCTTTCTTTCTTTGTTGATGGATGAAGATGTCTTTCAAATTCGGTAGCGGTACTGTAACTGCAAGTCGTTCATCCGTATACCACTTCCTTCGTTTTCTCTGTGGACGAATTCAATCGGTGACACCGCGTTCATGCCTCGAGCGTTACCACCAGTGCTGGCGGTGTGTCCACATCGCAAGAAGCTAGCGTGGTTCATAACTCCGTAAATTAACATAACATATCGATGGAAGAATCAGTGGCAGCAGACAAAACTGATGATCAGATTAGTTCGTAACATGAATGCAACTCATCTCATAGATAGCTAAAGCGCAACTAACCAAGTACCATAAACCGGCTGTGAAAGATTAAAAAATTCATACTGCCGGATGCCCCCATAACAACGCCCTTTGCGTACGCCGCACCTGCACCCGCTACCCACTCCTCCCCCCACCTACATACACCCCCTCGGCCGTCATGACAGCTGCATGCCCACCAGGCGTCAACATCGCCACATGTCCACTCGGTGCCGCGCTCGCCGAGAACCCCGTGTGTGTCCTGTACAAAGCGCGCGTCGTACCTGTGGAGGAGGCGTGCGTCGACCAGAATGAGTCGTAGGTGAGGGCAGGGGCTGTAGGAGCGGTGGTGGTCGAGGTGGTGTGCGTGGCTGGCGTTGGTGTTGCGGCAGTGGCCGAGGGCGTTGTGGAAGCGGACGCGGACGCGGAAGGAGGGGGGAGGGGAGGGGGATGTGAAGGAGCGGTGTGCGCAAATGCATCGAACGGGGGCTGGGAGGTGGCTGCGGGCACGTAGAAAGTGGGGAAAGCGAAGCCGGCTTGAGTGTGGAGCGTGAATGGCTGAGATGCAAAGGACGACTGGGAGTGCGCGGGAACTTGGGGGTGGGTAGAGCCTGGCTGCGAGGACGATGTGGAAAGCGGTGTGCTCGTCGTGTGTTGGCGGGATAAGGGCTGCGTCTGGGACTGGGACGATGTCTGTGCCTGTAACTGCGCAAGCCGGGCCAGAATATTAGGGTCCGAAAAGTCGGCGGTCGACGGTGGGCGGCTCGTCGGAGCAGCCGGGACAGGAATAGGCATCTGTACATTAAGAGAATGTGATTCTGGCTGTGTGGCAGGGTATGATAGGGATGATGAGAGCTGAGAGGGTGGGCTGGGTCTCACATCATGGTTTTGATTGTGCTCAGGCTGTGACTGCGACGGTGGCGAGGTAGATGGGACGGCAAACGTAGAAGCTGGGGTTGACCGGCTGTTTTCCATGGGAGGTGATATTGAGGTTTGGTGTAGTGGTGAGGATCCTGAGGTCTGATCCATCCCCAGGGGGGTTGAGAATTGGATATCCGAGTTGGCGTCCACAACCATAGGCGCTGCACTCTCGCTTGAGGGAGTAGGTACTGAGGTCACATTGGCATACTGTGTTTTTCCGAGTGCACTTGTCCGTATATTACGAAGGTGGGAGTGATGAAAGTAGAGGTTTTCGACCTCGTTGAGATTTTGTCGTTGCTGCGGCAACACAACACGGACGCAAGTGAGTTGTACGAGTCACGATCTAAAAAGGGGTAAGCCTAACTCACCCAACCATGCTCGACCTTGAGCTTCGCGTACTGGAGACGCATTTGAAGCTGTTTAGATAACTTAAGTGTCGGAATGAGGAACTGGACGATTGCGGAAAGTAAAGAGAGACAGATTGGACACACGTGGTTGGCTTTTGCTCGTTCCAGGGTCTGTTTTCTTTTCTTCTGTTCGACTTCATTTGGCTGCGGAGGTGCCAAGACGACCATTTTCCTGGACTAGATATGAGCTCGGTGGTATGTGAAGTTGAAGAAAGGCAAAGTAACTTGATCTTGCCACAAGGCAAAGTGATCGTCTCTTGCCGCCGGTTTGTCCACTTTCGGATATCCACATATTCAACATACTCTCCCTCCAGACCTTCCCCGTTCGCGCGCTATGTTCAATTTTCATCACAGGACCACGGACTCGGACGTGCTGCAATACCTGAGGAATATCTCCCGCTGTCCCCGTAATTCGGAGGACGACCTCGTGGCCCAGGCCTATCGGACAAAGGCTTGGAATTAAATATTCAAGCACGGGTGTGTATGTAGGTTCCCCGGGCCAGTTACTTCAAGGTCATGATTCGGTTGTGATATGTGGGTTTTACAATATGAATATGTTAGTTCCTGGATCGCGACGACTGGCAGGAAGTGGAGTTGTATCAAGGTCTGGACGTCACATGCATGTTATGCTCCATAGTCTGCAATCTGGTACCTCTCAATCTGGTACCTCTCTGTCAATATGTACACTCTCCGCCCTGCGAGACGTTGACCAGTACAGTGACCACACACTAATAAATACATAAGGCCAGTATGACGATATCAAAGAGAAAAACCATATCATCAATCACCCACCAACATCGAGAGCAACAAGGACAGCAAGGTATCATGAATGTCGCATCGTCACAAAGTACTTTTTCTAGCCACAGTCCCTCATCAAGACGACTCCAAGATGCATTAAAATAAAGCGGATCACAGCAGTCCGCAAGCAACGAGAAACATCCAGCAAGTCGACCGAAAAACCATCGACGCCTAGCTCGGACAGAGCATCCGCACCACGACTCTAAATCACCATCCGAAAATCAGCACTCACGTTGACTACACACAAGACCACGTATACACATACCCATACCACTCTCACGCCCGCCCCAACCACCCCCGCAGTACAGCCCTCCATTTCGACTCTCCACCACCGTTCTTGACGACATGTTCGCCCGTCACTTCCACCAGCCCTTGCAAGTCCCGTGCTCTGATAGCCTCAGCGAACTTGAACGCGGCGTCGCCCGTACCGGCAGGCGCCGTCTGCGGGCGGGGACGTTTCAGCCTCGATGTCGGTAGGGGCGACGGCAGATGGCCAGCTTTAGCACCGTTCGCCACAGATCTCGCGACCGCATTCGGTACAAGTACAGGAACCTTTCCAGAGGCCCCGGAGGCCATGCCCACATCCACGCTCCGCTCGCTCTTCGGCGTGCTCGCTTGTTGGCACCACACTGTCGCAGGCGCTGTGCCCACGCCTGTGCCCCGACTCCCCGTTATCACTGCCCTCGCCGTCGGGAGTATTGGTATGTGCGAGTTCGAACTCAAGCCGATCGTCCGCGCAGGGGGAGTGTTTGATGTCAGCAGGTCCACCTGCGATGCAGAGGAGCCGGTGATGGTCACGAGCGGAACTGCGAACATGGGGTGTATTTCCGATCCCGAGCCGTTCTCCTGCGGGGCTGTTGGGGTCTTGGCTAAAACGACGGAGACAGGAGCAGGGTGTCCGCACAGGGCACAAGGGTGCGTTTCAGTGGGCCCCTGTGAGACTTCAGACGGCTTTTCGGTTGGGAGCGGTTCTTCAGTGATCGAAGGCGAGGGCGAAGGCGAGGGCGAAGGCGAGGACGAGGGTGAGGAAGAAGAGGCTGTAGAAGCTGGCATGGTGCTAAATGAGACGTATGAAGTTGATGTCGCGGTAGTCGCCGTTGAGCTCGACGTCCCAGGACGAGACAACGAACGGGAGTGCGGGTGCAACCTCTCATTATCCACGCTGTCTTCCTTCAACGTCTCCACCATAACGGAAAGCGGTCGCCGACCTCGATGGTTATGACGCACACAGAGATGTGTCTGGTTGACAGTGACGCCCTCCGAATCGTCCTCGCAAGTATCGGTGAAGCATCCTTTGAGCATGGGAGGTCGTGCAACGAAGGGCTCAGTTGGGTGACGGACGAAAGAAGGAAAAGTCCCTGGCGCGCTCGAAGACGTGGTCGTCGTACTCCCGCTGGTACTAAGACTTGGCGTGGAGTCTCCGCCCCTAGTCCCAAAACTACGAGAAAATGCAACAGTGTCGAAATCTTTCGCCGTTGTCAGTACATCGACCGAGCGGGAAACTGGCGCAGCAGAGGCACGTGAGGGACGAGAAGGGGTAGCGGTGGATGGATCGTGGAGTGAAGAAAAAGAAATAGCAGACGGCACCAAGGTGCTCTGGCTGCCTAGTGTCACGGTACTAGTACTGTCCGTCCCAAACCCACTCTCGACACCCTTTTTTCCTTTCTTCTTTCCCATGTTGCCCGACTGGTAACCCAAGGGCATAGAGAGATCCGGGACAATCTTCGACTTCTCCCGCTTTGTACGGTGAAAGGAAGGCGCGGGGATGAACTGAAAAGTGTACCTTCGTGCTCTGCGGGGTGGTGTCGATAGCTCTTCATCGTCTTGCTTGGATGTAGAAACATCATGAGCTGTTTTTTTGGCTGGTGCGCCATTGGCTGTCGACTGACTCTCTGTGTAAGATGAAGGATCCTGTGTGACTGGAGAAAGAGCAAAAGGAGGAGCACCATTCACACTCGTGGAACCCACACCCTTGCTTGGTGAACTCCTCGAACCCTCGTTCGTCAACGACGCGCGACCACGCTCCCCACTCGCCCATCCTTCCGCACCTCCCTTGCCGTCTCCCCACCCTTTCGATATCCACGGAAGCAACGACGAACGGCGTTCCTGAGCCTGTTGTTTCGAATCCCTCACAGACATAGACGGAGGACGCGTCTTGGTCAGTTTCCGTCTGCGTGGACCGGGAGGTAGCGACACCTCAACGTTATCTGCGATGCGCACCATGCGCACATTACGCTGTCCTCCGTGTTCGTCTATATCTGCACTGGTGCCAAAGTCCCGCTGGGCGGCTTCGATTCCAGTACGTGTGAGTGTTGACGAGAGGTCCTCGAGGCTCTGTGTGTGCAACGCGGACGTCCGGTGGTTCTCGCCCCCTCGTTGATCCTCATCTTCCGCGAACTCATTCTCTTCCTGCCCTGATTCGACGAAATCGTAAAATAGGGTATTCCCGCTCGCTTGAGAGACAACAGAATGACGGTTCATAGAGTTCGTCTGCGACACTATCGAAAGCCGATTAGGAGGAACTTCTTCAGAGAGACGGTTCATCGCATCTACGAAGCTGAGCCTTGCACCTCCCGAACGGCGATCTGGGTATGATTTGCGTCGACGCGAATGAGGACGTGGCCTGGCTGCAGGGAGTGCATTCGGGTCTGGGTCCTCATTCGCTGAAGAGGATGAAGCCGGATCGGGAGTGGCGGTGTTGAAAGCTTTGGAAGGAAAGGTAGCTTCATCCTCTGAAGAGGAGGGCGCGAAGGAGAGGAAGGTGTTGGTGGACGACTTTTGAGAAAGTGGTTGTTGACTAGGAGGCGATGGTGATCGACGAGGGTGAGTTGGGCGAGAACGCGTATGCTTTGGGGAAGATGGGCGGGATTGGACGGATGAAGGTGAAGGCGGTCGATTCCTAGGCTCAGGAACCGCCGGTGCTGGAGGTGAGGATCGAAGTCCGTATAGACGTTGTGGCGCAGATTCAGGGTCAGGTCGGGGCTGAGATGCGCCTGGTGATGAAGGCGGAACCGAGGAAGATGGAGCAGCTTTTGTAGGAGTAGACCTCGGTGGTTCTGCGGGTGGGGGGCCGCTCCGGCTCTGAGGAAGGGGCATCGACGACCTCTTGATAACGTTATCTGCGAAACTCACATGATTAGGGGGAACAGGAAGTTCCTTGTCGTTTCCTTTCCCGTACGACTCCCTGGCTTTTCGCTTCCGGTACTCCTTGGCGCTGAGTGGCATCACCACTGAAGGAGAAGCCATTGCGAGCCTCGAGAACTTAGGCGTCGTCGCCGGTCCAAAGGGGGACGACGACATCCAATTCGATGCAGGATCACGTGAGGTGGAAGGCGCCTGTTTCAAATGTTGGCCATCAGTGTGTGATGTAGGGGAAATCGGCCGTGAGAAGGCAGGGGAATAAGTTTGAGGAATCCCAGAATGCTGTGGCGGTGGAGAAGTCGATCGGGAAGGGAGTGAGGCGGAGCGCGAGTGTCTGTGAGAACTTGTACGTGCTCGTGGCGGAGGTACAGGTTGAGCCGAAATTGAAGTCTTGTTCCCAGAGACTTCGGAGGTGAACGGTGTCCGACGAAAGAAGCCAGGTGTGGGTATGGCGCCCGTTGATTTCGATAAGCGCGCGGGTTCTAGACGATGGCTTTGGGTATTTGGGTGACCTTGGGACGAAGATGTCCCGTTGGCACTGGTAGACAGCGAAATTGAGGATGTGCTTGCATCTCCTTCTGCCAACGCTGATCCATTCCCCGACGTGTATCCTGTTCCACACCCGGATCCAGACGCCGATGCTGCGTGGGACACGACAGACGACGAGGATGGTGGGTGTGCAAGTCCAGAGTGCGAATTCTCACTGGGGCCAACTTCCTCGTGCGAGTCCTCCGAGGACTCAGAGATGATGGAGGGCAAGGTTGAGAATGCAGGACCAGCCAGTGGTGAGGAGCGCCACGGGCGAGAGCTATGCATCATTGCACCTGAGACTGAGGGTGACCACGTCGAGCCAGGTATGGATGCACGGATACGAGCCTGTGATTTCATGGATGAGTATAAGTAAATCATGTCCGCTGCGGTAATAAAGTCCGGCTCGAGACAAGCGAGTTCGAAGACTGTCATGATGATGATAATGAAGTGGTACTTGCCTGTGCAGATGCTGAGGCTTGAGCCATCTTAAAGGCGAACGGTCAAGGGCGACCGGCGACCAACGAGGAAAAGAAAAGCTGGGAGAACTCGAAGGGAGAGTGTAGGGATGAAAAGTGAAAAGGCTAGCGCTCGGCAGGCTGCCAGGCAGGTTCAAACTTGAAGATGCATTAGTGAACGCGTAAATATTATTTAGTATTGACCAGTCCAAACTTGCCTCGAGGCAAATCAAGGTACCCGACACTAAACTTGGCCTGATTTTGTACTGCGACTACGCCCCCATCTCATCATTGTTCGTGTTTCTTGCTTCCCATCTTGCACCAATCTCACGTTATCGGCAGAATGATTACATGCATAGCCCAGCTGCAATTATTGTCACTGTCTCACCGGTGCTACGAGTGGTGCTGAGCAATGCATTTCAACCTCAAGTTTTAATTTCTCTAACCCTCTTAGCTTGCAGGGTGATGTCGAACATCTCTACATTACATTTCAATAATTCGATTCTAAAGGCGTGACCGATGGTAACGGACGTCGTTTTCACCGGGCCGCCTTCACTCCGAGGCATCTGTTCCATGCTTCTCCAGTTCCCCGTGAAGGTCCTATGGTAAGGAGCAAGAAAGTGCCAGTGCCGGCGAGACAACTTACTCGCCGAGTCGCACGTTGTCGAACCGCTGATTCACACTCCGAAGCGTATCCAAGGAGTCGCCGAAAAGTGAATCGTGCTCTCGCATATCCATTGGTCTTGCAGACGACAAAGAATTGGATTCTCCAAGCAAGGCACGATTTACGTCGATGAGCAAATGTGCTCCTCAACCCAGGTTCGACCCCAAGATTTACCGTAATCGATGCACAGCCCGTCGATTACCGAGGATCGTGTCCACAACCATGGATCGGCGTGCTGGTGCCGACACCGCACTGGGTGCCAACATTATCAAATTAATACTTCCCTATCTCGCCTCACTGCGGCCTGTGTTGTTCGTACCCCTTACCCAAGGTGCAGCTTCCAAAGACTGACATGCGCATCACAATAGTCATCACTTCGTTCAAGATACCTACTGATCTCCATATCATTCAACCTTCTTGTTCCTCATGCGCGGAGCATGTGAGACGACAGGTCGTGCAGCCCTGATTTCCGAGCGTTAGCATTCGCAACATGACTAGATTCAAACTGTTGACTCTTCAGCTTCAGTACCCGTGCCTGACCTCTTCTTCGTCTGACCCCCTTTCCGCCGAGTCCGACCACACCGAGTCCGCGTCCGCGTCCGCTGAGGGTGCTGCCGTCCTCAAAGTGCGAATCTAAATGTCTAGCAAAACGCCGCAAGACCCACGGGTGTGCAAACGGTCAACTTTTTTTTGGGATGCCCGAACAGAAAAAGGCGATGAATCAGGTGAAGACAAATCTCGAAGCCTCGAAGCCACACCAGTCGTCACTACCTCACACATTTGGTTTCCACCATCGATAGGATTCGTTCAGTTACGCGCTAGATGGTCTAATACATTCCCACTGCTTGCATAATAATTCATACAAAAGTCAAAGCACGAAGGACCTAGCCATGGGAAGGGACGACTATCTTCTTGCAATCTTTGGCCTGCCCATGGGGGAAAGAAGGATCGTTCGCGTAAGGTGATCACTTGACGGTTCGAGACAGGAGTCGAGAAGACGGTTCTTTCTAGTGTAGATGAAGATGTCGTAGGCGTGTTATCCCCTTGGAAATTATCTCCGCGCTCAACGTTCCACTCCTGTACCATCTGCATCATATTTTGCATCAATTTTGCATCTCATACGGCCGGGGCCCCCCGACAACTCTAGTGTTGAATCTGTTGATACATCACCTGAAGTCACTGCAGTCAGTCTTTTGATGTATCATTCAGATCTTCCGTTATGGCCTGCTCAACGGTGCAGATACGCCAACGTTTATTTTTACCCAAGCAGAACAAGGCGGTGAATCGGACCAAGAAGACAAGAAGGAAGATAGGCCTTGACAAGTTGAAACCGGTGGGTGTGTCAATCGTGATACTTGCACGCAAGTTCTCATCACCAGCTTGAACATTGTAGATTCCCTGAATTCTGCCAATTAGGCAGATTTCCGTATGCCCCATGAGAGCCCTACAGTATCCTGCCAGAATCTGGCTAATTATCAATTGCGCTGAATCTTGTTTCATGAATAACGGAGGTTCATTTGTGTAAATAGTCAGCATAAGCATGTTGAAACTTGAGAAACACACATCGATGATAAATCAATCAACATTGATCTCTCCCAGTCATTCTTATTGTCTGAAATGTACTCCAGCACACAGTCTACCACCGCACACCTTCGTTCTTCAATGACAACTTCTGCGATTGCAATAGCTCCTACCCCGTTCTTCCCGTCTACCGCGTGGTCTACAATGATTTTGCGTTCCCATGCCAAACCACCAGATACAGCAACCGCTATCTGCGGGTGATCTAACTGTCGGGTCCGTAAGCTGAACACCAGCCGTGGCCGCGAGGGTGCACGCCCAGCATGGAAAGCTTGGGTGATTTCCCGCCCCCGTTGTTAAGTACGATGGTGAGAAAAGGCTGTACGCCAGTCAGTTGTTGCCATGAGACTCAGCATTGGGCTGCAGAACACTGATCAAACGACCAAGAACAGCACCTCTGACTTCAGAGATTGGTGCCTCAGATAATGCTAATGAGCACGAGAACAGATGAATGACATCGAGGGAGGGGAGGAACGGCCAAAAGCTTGGCCTCATAGACCTTTAGAACCACACCCGGGCCATAGTCATGGATTCGGAGAACCTCAATTCATGAGCCAGGAGGTGACTTAGATTCGTCTTCAAACGATCAATCTGCGGGGTGCGAGACCACGTGATCCGTGACTTTATGAGACGCGCCACCCACGCGTTTGTCAGAATCAAGTTGCTGTTAGTTTTTACTCTCTCTCGCCATAACCACCATCTCAGTCATGGAAGTCAGGTAGACCTTAGTAGCTCTGTACACCCTTGCGCAAACCCTCATTAATATCTTAGACGCAAGCAACTCCTCCAAGATCCAAACTTGTATCCCGAATTCTACAAGCCTGGCCAGAAACCACCCAAGCAGGCTCACAGTGTCATCGTGAGTATATTCAGTTTCATATCGCTTCCTTATAGCTCAGTCAGACCAGTCCATATCGTCTTCGAGCTCGTCTGCATCTTCGGAACCTCCGTCGTTACCACCCGCTGCAAAGAGCAACAACAAGAATCGCCTAATTGTTATCTCTTCCGATGAGGAAGACGATGTGTAAGTCGCCCAGGATCCTACATCACACTCTGATCTTTATACGCTCAGGCGAGTCAGGCCGGCGCAAGGGCCTTCGAAGCCCGCTCCTGATACGCAGCAGCCTTTCAAGAGCCAAGTCCTAGCCACTCTCGACCGTGCGATGCCCACGGTGCCTCCACAACGCACCGTCGCTCCAGCTCCTATAGAACTTCCCATGAACAAACGTCCCCCCGCTACCACCCAAGGGCCAATGTGGGAGACATTTGATGAGCCCGATGAACGTGACCTCCACGACCCGCGGATGTCCGCCTCAGAGGCTGAAAAAGCACTGCGTGCGCTAGTCGAGGACACCGTGAATAGCAAAGACGACGACGTGGAGATTGATATGAGCGAAGCGATCGTGGACGGGTTCGCAGATGGTATTGCGTTGTTACCTCATCAAGTGATTGGGAGAGCTTGGATGCGCGAACGGGAAACCGGGAAGAAGACAGGGGGCATATTGGCTGATGATATGGGGCGAGTAAGAGAATTCTATACAGGATGCTAGCCTGACGAGGAGCACGCAGTCTCGGAAAAACGATTCAAACTCTCACTCGGATCGTCGACGGGCGTGCCAAGAAATCCGACAAGATAGATGGGTGGGCAGCGAGTACGCTGTAAGTGACCTTTGCACAGCCAAACATTCCCCAGAGAAACGCTCACCTCATTCCTTGCCAGCGTCATCTGCCCTGTCGCCCTCGTCTCCCAATGGGCTGCCGAGATTTCTCGCATGGCAGTGGGCCTTCGCGTAATCGAGCACCACGGCCAAAGCCGTACGACTGACCCTCTGAAACTCAAGCAAGCCCACGTGGTTGTGACGTCCTACCCTACCGTCGCGTCTGAATACGCGGCGTTTGCGCCAGAGGTCAAGAACGAGTCTGGGTCCAAATCAAAGTCAAAGGCCATGGCTGCTGCTTCGGATTCTAATTCTGATTCTTCGGAAGAGTTCACGAAGAAGTTGATGGCAAACAAGAGGGTGGCGGGGAGGGCTGGCAAGACGAAGGACGCGCTGTTCCAGGTGCAGTGGTTCCGCATCGTACTAGGTAGATGGTCTCTTTCTTCTTATTCTTATCTGGGGTGCAGGTTTTTACCAAAGAGGCACTCCCTGTACAGATGAGGCCCATAACATCAAGAACCGCAACACTAAGGCAGCGCTTGCATGTTGCGCATTGGAGGGCAAGTTTAGGTGGTGTCTCACCGGGACTCCGATGTACGTGTGTGCGCGTCTCATGTCGCATTGGAATTGACGCATCGGTGACTACGAAGGCAAAACACCGTCGAGGAACTCTACTCTCTGATCAAATTCCTGCGCATTCGCCCTCTCAATGACTGGCAAACCTTCAACGAGCAAATCGCAAAACCTGTCAAGAGCGGACGCCCAGGACGTGCACTGAGGCGGCTACACGTATGTTTTCATCATCTTCAACTTACATTTCTTCACCCCCCAACGTACACTTTCCTGACCAGGTTGTCCTGAAAGCGGTCATGCTCCGCCGAACCAAGACGCAAGTGCTGAACGGCAAGCCGCTCCTCGAACTCCCCGAGCGCATCCTGGAGCTCGTTGAGTGTTCTTTCGACGATACCGAGAAAGAGTTCTACAAGCGCCTTGAAACCAGGATGACCTCCGAGGTTGACAAGCTTGTTCAAGCTGAGCATGTCAACTACACCCATGTATTGGTGTTGCTGCTCAGGCTTCGGCAAGGTGATTGGTTTCGTTCTGGTTCTATGGTATGAGCCTCCAGGACGAAGGCTAATTGGATCGGGATGGATGCAGCATGTAATCACCCCTCGCTAGTTTCTAAGGATTATCATGCGGATCGGGATGTCACTGAACTGAAGGCTGCTCAAGGCGATGAAGACGATGCAGATGACCTCGCCGCGATGTTCGGGCAGATGGGAATGTCGGGCGCGAAGAAGTGCCAGCTGTGTCAGACGGCGTACGTTTACGTTTCCCTCCCCATTTCACTTTCTTTCACTCTCACCCTTTTCGTCCCGTATTACACAGGCTGCCCGAAGGAGACGACGCAACACACTGCAAAGAATGCTTCTCTGTCACCAATACAGCCGAACATGTCACAACAACAAATTCCAAGCTTCCACCCCAGTCAGCCAAGATCACAAAGATTCGAGGTCTTTTGAAGATGATCGATGAGCGTTCCAAGGGCGTGGAAAAGACCATTATCTTTTCGCAGTTCACCAGTATGTTGGATTTGATAGAACCGTTTTTGGATGCGGAGGGGATTAAGCATGTTCGGTGTAAGCGTTCTTTGTTTATTTTCTTTATGTTCGCTCCTTCCCCCTCCCTCCTGACTGAATGAATAATGCTAGATGATGGTTCGATGCCCAAGGACAAACGTGAAGCTAGCCTGGAGAAGATCCGGAGCAGCAAGAGCACCCGTTGTATACTGATTTCTTTCAAAGCGGGCAGTACCGGTACGTTCCGTCTTCCCCTGTTTTCTTCCCTTGCTTCCGTTTCCCTGAATCCCTGTCATATCACGTACAAACCTTCCTTATCAGCGTTCTTAACTCATTTCCGGTGCTTCCTGGTCATCTCGGGTTTGGGGGCGTTCCCGCGACGTCTTATCTGAGCGCCGAGCATGCCCGGGGGAAGTTCCACGTCCCTTTCTTCCTTGACCTCGCTCCCGTAACTCTATGCAATAATTCACCTCATGTTACTGATTGAATTTTACTTCAAAACCCTCCTCCCACTCTTGCACGTCGCATGTCAATGCGTTATGCGTTATGGGTGCCCATAACATTCACTGAATGTGGTGGATGGTGGTATTGTACAACTATAGGCCTCAACCTTACCGCGTGCAACAACGTGATTCTTGTTGATATGTGGTGGAACCCTGCGCTCGAGGTGGGTCTTTTGCTCTTTCTGATATCTTTTCTGCATCTTATTGATCGTGAACCGCCTCTGTTCTCTATTCTCTGTTTTCTTCTTCCTGGGCGTCTGGAAACTCCCTGCATTGTGTTATGCCGTTAAACCAACACGTCGTGCCGTACTATTGCCTGACTGCCAACTCGCAACTCAAACTCAAACTCAAAATCAAACTCGAACTTAAACTCACACACGCACAATTACACGACCTATCCCCACCGGTTTGCGTTCCTGGTATAATTGCGTTCTCACCTCCGTCCGGACTGTATCTCTACCTCTCATCAACGTGCAAACCTAAAAACTGCACCACACACCACGGCGGATGTGACACCGCGATATTATATGAAAATAGGACCAGGCATACGATCGTGCCCATCGATTCGGACAGACGCGGGACGTCCATATTTACAAGCTTATGATACCCGATACGGTGGAGACGCGGATCCTGCAGGTATGTACCGCAACGAGGCAGCAGTTGCTAGTCCTACACTTTTTTTTCATGCCTTACATTCCCTCTGCCGTCTCCTGCTCTTATTTATGATTTACTTGCACCCCTTGGCTCGTTTCTTTTAACCGCTATCAGGGTGCAATTCAGATTGCTAACGCCGTTCCAATCCCCCCTCAGCTCCAGGATGCTAAGCGGGAACTTGCCAAGGCCGCATTGAGCGGTGACAAGATCAGGAATATGAAACTCGGCCTTGACGATTTGTTGGCTTTGTTCAGGAGAGGCGGACGGGATGATGATGTTGATGATGACGATGACTAGGGGCGCGGCTGAGTAGTCGCTGGCCGAGGGCCGATGATACAGGTGGCTGGCTGGTGTCGTTCTACGAGCTTTTTCTTGTGTTTTCTGTATACATACCGCTTGCTGTGAGATTTGCATACCCATGGTTATTCTCGCATACCTGGAATATAAATGACGCGGTCAATCAAGTCAGTGAAAGGGCAATATGAATATGTCCATGCATAAGGTCATGATGCATATCCTCTCATAGTGCATAGGGCAACAAAGGGACAACATGCATTTCTACTGCTCGAAAAAATACTATAGGCAACGCATCAATTTCATGACGCATGGCCCAATCTAGGAAACGACGCCCTGGATTATGAGGTGTAGTGTAAGTGTAAGCAAAAAAGAAAGTCAACGATATAACGCGGTACCTATCGATGTCCATCCCCACATCTATTCTAGTCCGTTTAAATCCACAAGTTGCGAACGCCCATACCTCCCAAGCTCAAACCTCAAAACCCCCCTGCACCCTGCCCAGGCCACCCCCCGAACTGACTCGTCGCCACAAATTGCTGCTGTTGCTGTGACAAAAACGGAGTCGCACCAAACGCAGGGTGGGGAGACGCTGCCGAGAATGGTGGTTGTGGCTGATGCACTGGCACGGGCACCGGCGACGCTGAGAGAGCGAAGGGCGTCTGCGAGAGCGCCTGGAAGGGTGGGTGTGCTGCTGGACCGGTTAAAAAGGGAACCTGCGGTGAGGCTGAGGTCGCGACCGTAAATTGCACTGGTGTGCCCGGCAAGAACGGCGGCTGGCCTGGTTGCTGCTGCGCGAACAGTAACCCTGCCGAATGGACCGCAAGGGACGGCGTTGGCTGACCCTGGGGGTGGGGCTGAAAATGTCCAGGGTGCGCGTGCTCCGTCCCGAGCGACGGTCGGAAGGGGCCCGCAGGGAACGCGGGGGACAGACCCGTCAGCTGAGGCTGCATGAACGGGTTCACAGCACCCAAATGGAGGGCAGGACTTGCGAGGGGTGTTGATGGCCTAAGGGGGAGCGCGAGCTGGGCGGTCGGGGAGAGCGCCATAGGACTGCTGACAAGGTGGGCAGGGGCGTGTTGGTTTAGGGGCATGTGTACGAATGAGTCTTGGGGTACGTTGAGCGTTGGATGGGGCCGTGCGTGCTGGGGTTGGGGAGGGAGGGACGTCATATGTATGGTTGGAGTATGAGACTGATACTGGAGGGGAAGAGAGGATGTTTGGGTAGGGCCCTGGAGCGAGATGAGGTCGTCCCATACTCGGCTCCCTAGGGCCCTTGGGACGGAAGGCTGTGCAGCTCCGGGCTGTACAGACGCGGGTGCTGCTGCTGCTTGCTGCTTAGAATTCACATCGGAAGGGAGAGGCTGAGATGCAGACCGCGTGGGAGGAGGTACGTTGCTCAGAAGTGAAGAGGGTATACTACCCGAGGTATAGAGTTTTGGAGGCATGTTTTGTGGCGTTTTGGCAGGAGGGGGTGGTGGTGCCGGTGATGTTTTTCGTTCGATCAGGCTAGGGTCTGCTATAGGCGTTGAAGGTGGCCAAGATAGGGTTGCAGATGTTGTCCTCCGTGGAGGCACGAGTGGCTGAGAGGCGAGTTTTCGGTCCATGAACCGCTTGAATTCATATTTTGCTGGAAAGATATCAGTATCTGGGAACACAAGGTGGGGGGACAAGAGCGACGGATTTCATACATCGAATGAATTTCTCGAGCTCCGAGTCGCGCTCCGAGTCTATCATGTTCGCTGGCGGAGGATGTCGAGTCTCGTTGGGGTTGTATAGTGCGTTGGATTTGATGTTTCCGTTCTCTTTCATGAGCTTTCGTAAACCGGGTTAAGATTAGTTGGCCATCAATGTCTAAGATAACCAAGGACCAACTTCGACTTGTTCCTTGGACCATGCATCGAGAGTGATACTCTTCCTGAGGGCATGTCACAGATGCTCAGCTAATAAACCAGTATACGCGAGGGTGATGGACATACACTTTTGTGACATGAGTCCCAATCTTGCGATGGATACTGGCACAATTCACACTTTGCTCTCTTCTCAACACGGCAGACAAGCATGCGAAAGTCGTCACGCACCAGATGAAAATGCCTATATTGTATGACGCCCATCGCGGAGCACGCGCTTTACAGTCTGCACAAACATCTGCAAGGGGATGGTACATGTGTGGGTCAGGCTTGTGCTAGTCTCAAGTGGTTTGTCTCATGTCATAAGAATACGGTACCATTTCCTGGTTTCGTGACAAGTTCAATGAGGGTGCGATGATTCCTCTCTGTTGCGATTTTGCTAATGCTAGAAGACATGTCGGATGGACGAAAATTGTGAACCTGTAGTAGTTGCACTGTTTTGGTGGTCCAAGTGCTGGACGGCGTCGCTGAGAAACTTGTTGATTATGTAATGTCACTTTCTGGTGTGTCCATCTATCGAGCGCACTTTTTTGCACGCTGTAAATTGAGATACTATAAAGCTGCTAACGTTGCTCCTGGATCCCCAGTATCTGGATGTCCGAGTTTCAACCTCACGACACTTCTCCGCTAGCTGAGGCGCTAAACCAATTTTACAGTTATCCCTTCTCCTCGGACGAGGTCTTTCAGGTACGTCCGTCGGTATCACACGAATATGTCCACCCTTCAACGTTTCAACGCTTCCTAGCAAGGTCTTTCTGGAATCCTCGCTCATGAATCAATGAATGAGATGCCCGATAATGATAGATTAGAGCTTATATTGACGACTCGAGTCTTCTACTTCAACCGGTGTGTGACTTTCGCAACTCCTTTGCGGCAGATGGAGTAACTTCATTATGGTGTTACCCGGCGTTCACAGTGCTACTGGCCACAATTTAAGCCTCGAAGACGTCCAAGTCCACTTCACCGCGGATTTGAATGGTCCTCCTCAAAACGGAAATGAACACACCCAAGTATCCTGGGAAGCGGACGAGGGAGAAACGCGCAAGCTCACCTTGACCGAGTTGAAAAGTCTGATAGAGCAGGGAAAGACCGAAGACATACCAAACAACAAATCTATTCCTGATACTTTAAACGTAAGTTGTCTCCCTCATTCGCACTCACATATTGTCCCGACTTTACGCCACTAGGACGCCACTCCAAGTAGGTCAAATGCGCCGCTGAGGAAGAAACCCTGGGAAGCCGCAAGTCAGTCGTAATACATCGCTCCTTTGTTGAGGATCCCTCATGCAAGGAATTACCATAGTCCTTTAACCCTGATCGATCAAGCTCCTTCCGTGACTGAGAAGGGGCTTACTTTGCCTGCATATCCGACTCCCGAAATGAATCATCATCACAAGTGTTTGTGGTATCTTGTGTTTCGGTCGCTGTGAGGTTCGTTCTCGGTTGTATCACCGACAATTGGACGGAGCCTTGAGGCTGCTGGCAACCACCTGCGAGCAAAGCGTTACCGGTATGCTTTACGTATTGAGGGACGGCCAGTATCGACGACCGTGGGTTTCGTGTGCTGTCTTCGAGGAAATAGTGTCTGCCTCATCAAACGACACCCTGCTCTCGCTTATCAACTCTATTATTGAGACTGCTAACATTTCATTCCCTGTAAGTCATCCGAATAACATCTAGTGGGCCGACAATCAAGGATTCTTTCTGATGCTTGGATGACTATTCCTAGGTTAGGTGACACACTCCCGCGCTCCGTACTGGAATCACCCAAATTGCCAGGCCGAAACTCCGATATCCCCGTTGAAGAAAAAGTGCCCGTCTGGTCCTCTAAGTACAGTGCGAAGATCTACCAAGGGCGATGAATACATTCCACTACCGTGCTACAGAGTTCGACATGAATGTCCCAGTATACTCGTCACCTAACAGCCATGGTATCAGAAGTCCCGGATCAAGGGTTACAATCCCTGACCAAAATCTCGCACCACTACTTCTCCCCTAGCCGCTCCGACACCCACTGGAACGTCACATGCTTGTCGACATGATAGCCCTCCACTTTCCGCAGCGCCGATATTCCTTCCATGACCCAATTGTGAGAACTCCACGCGGGATTCCCATGCACGATGAGGATTGAAGCGAGAGTGGCGTGTAGTTGATGAAGCTGCTCTGAGTCCACCAAGCCCACTGGGGTCTTGCCCATGTAACCATTCTCCCCCTCTTTCAAGGTGACTGACTGTGGTGCGTCGAGACTGTAGTCTGCGGCTGAGCCCATGATTTGGTATATCAATGAGTGGCCAGAGGATGACGAGAAAACAACGGCGATGACCCATTTGGGTTTTGAAGATGATGGTTGGGCAAAACGGGCAACAGAGAGTTCGTAGAAGGGAGGCATTGTGGGTCTGACTGGATTGGACAGCGATGATAGTGGATTATGGTATGCGGTGGGTATGCTGGTTCGATCTATGGGTATAGGGAACCTTTTTCGAATGCGATGGGTGATATGTGTGTGAGTTGGAGGTTGACAACGTTGAATAAGAGGGGGATTTGGATGTGATCAGAACAAAGCAGAACTTGGAGCCTTTTTCTACTGTCGAGGAGGTGATGTGATGACAGATACGGGATACAGCGTATGGAAGCACGAATATGTAGAACCTGTAGACAAGTAAATTGATACATGCGGCCTACCGGGTTGGACATACTAAACTACTGGGACACGCTTCATAGCCAAACATAGCAGAACTCATTAATCCCTAAAAGTGCAAATTGAGCTGATTTCCAGACAGCTCCGGCACCCAGCGGAAGACGAAGAACTTTACTTACCAAACTATACCCTCTCATTCAACCAAGGGGAGTGTCATCCACTCGTCTCGAGGTTCGAACATCCTCTTCAGAGTTGCGACGAGCCCATCAATCTCCAATATGCTTGCGGGCGGTGCTCTTTTGAATGTCAATTAACAGTCGAAATTTGATATCCCCGTCACCTGGCTGGCTTTCAAGGGTGCTGCAAAACGACAGCAAGATCGATTAAAAGGCTGATATGGTTCCCTGAGTTCATGGCACCAGACGTGCGAGGGACCCCTGCCCTGCCGAGTCAAAGGACACAATCCAGAAATCGCAGTCGAGATAAAAGACAAGCGCAACAAGCGTTCACCTGGGCAGGGGTGTTGTTAATCCCCGATTTCACTGTCTTGTCAAAGTTACCCGAGTGATTGGTGGAAAGACCAGTCTAGAGCAACCCAGCCTTCACGTGTAAGAGAAGACCAAAGCTCATGGCCCAATACTTTCGTTAACCTAACCTGCCAGTGAAATCCTAGGAGGCTTGGGCATCTTTGATAACTAGTCATACTTGATTCAGCCAGCGGAAGAATGAGCGGCTAACACCTTTACTCGTTTCCCACGACTTCTCTGACCCACAGCCTCGCAGAACGACCGTAGTAAGCGCCATGTGCTGAACTGCGATATCAGAAAAACCAGAAAATGGGCATATAGCTCTTGAATTGTCTTCTTGCCGCCATGTCTGACTCCGCTTCACATCTTGCGAGGTATTCCCAACTTTCGATCCGCTCAGCTCAGCCATTGAGCTGACATAGATTTAGAGAGGCCAAAGGTTTACACCAGGGTCTGAAAGAACTCCTCAAAACACATAATCCCTGGGATAAGGAGGTAGAGTTTCACCGCAAGAAGTGAGCAATCTATTTTCCGCTGTTGGATGCTTCGAGAAAACTACATATTAACACTTTGACCCAAGTCTGCGGCGGCAGTATTTACGGCTTTTACTCGTCGAACCTTACGCAAAAGAGTCCAAAGATGCTGAAACGCATCTCTGGATGCAGACGTCTTATCAATTCATATCTCATTACAAGCAGGGACTAGCGACACTCGACCGAACATCGCAATCCGCACCTCGCCACCAACCTCGTCAGGGAGGCAATGGGCCCGTGGAACATCGCAAGCTCATGCAGCGCTTCCGACAATTCCTAGCAGAGGAAGAAAAATTCTGGACGCAGTTTGTTGTCCGATACCAACGATCTTTTGCTTTACATCAGGCGTACCCCATCTTGGTCGCCCTGGACCTATTGACACCTTCAGACGATGTCAACATACCTAATCTCCCTGATCCAAGTGACACCAACGACGTTTCAAACCCAAGTCATAGGCGCAATCAGTTCTCCTTTCCACCTGAGGATGATACGCCTGTTCCGGACCCTACGGAGCATGATAGCAGGCTTGCAATCTTGAGCAAGGCTGTTGTTTGTCTAGGTGATATCTCCAGATACCGGGAGCTTTACAACGAGGGTGGTGGACGACCAAAGGCCGGTCACGAGGACGGTGGTGCGCCCGCAAAACGAGGCGGGCGCAGTAGGAGGGGGGGCATACCTGGCCTCGACTCAATCCCGCGGGCACGAAATTACGACAAGGCTGTTCAATGCTATGAACAAGCGCGTCTACTGGTCCCATACGAAGGCAATCCTTCCCACCAGCTCGCCATTCTTGCATTCTACCAGAATGACATGTTTAGCTCTCTTTTTCATTATTATAGAGCACTCTGCGTCCGTCAACCATACGACACCGCATCAGAAAATGTCAAGAAGATTCTCAACAAGGCACTCGATCAGCAGACCAAGAAGATCAAAGGAGGCGCCCTGGCGACAGTATCAGATTCGGGAGAATTGCCTCCTCGGTTGAGGGTCGAGTACTTCAAGGAAAACGTTGTCCTCTTACATGCTTTATGGCGTTTAGGTTCAGATAAGTCAGTATTTTAATTGAACGTAATTATCCCCTTGTGTTAACACATAATATTCTTACAGGATCAAAATGAATCCAGTCGTACATGCGGATGACGTCGCAAAGGGCTTTATGGGCCTAGTATCAGAGCGGATCCTTCCGATCGAGACGGTGTCCAAAGTTGTCGTTCTCGCTGAAGGAGCCCTCTGGAAACATCACATGATCCGTGACAGCTCACCGCCCCCGAATAGGAGACCCAGCGGACCTCCAGATCCGACAGTCGTCGAATCACAGATTTTGACCCATGTCATCGCCATCCACCGTGTTCTTCTCGAAGTTGGCGCCGGAGAACTTGCAGTGCCGCCCGAAGACGCCGCAGAGAATGACCTTGCGCAGCGCATTACAGCGCCATTCCGCCGTACCCTACCAGCTCTACGGATTGCGAGCAAGTGGCTTGTAGCCAACATTGACTATGTTCTTCACGCCGCACAGCTCTCCGATGAAGGAAAGCTGCGACCCAGCAGCAAGAGCGCCCGGGGAGTTTTGATTGGGGAGATGCCACTATTTTGGGCTAAATTTGTCCATTTTTACAGCGCATTGAGTGGCATATTTCCGTTGGACAGATTGCCTACTCTTACAACTCCGTTGGACGAGGATGTGGATCTTAAGGGGTTCCTCCCGTTACGTGATCTTTTGGTGGATGGGGGTTCATTGACTGCTGGAAGGTTTGGAGAAAGAGCAGAGGGGAAGCAGAATGGCACGCCATCACAAGTACATCCAAACGAGGAGCAGCTCATGAGGATATGGGATTTACTCAAGGACGCCAGGGGGCTCGCTGACCTCGAGGTGAGGATTAAATTGTTGGCGCATGTGACCGATATCCCGACTCACGCGTATGCAGACTTGCCCTATCTTTGTGGAAGGCAATACTTTTACTTTCGACAATAGCACTTGCAGGATCCCGTCGGCGCAGATCAACGGGCCTCTTCCTCAGGGTGCCGATCAATTTTTAACCTATACTCCAGGCAACCGAGTTCTGGATGTGACAGAGCAAGACGAGGATGCAATGACAGACACGGGCCGAACCGACAATGACGATCCGGTGGGCGACGCCTTCAGGGAAGCACTGGATGATCACGGAACGTCAGAAGATGATGAAGACAGGGAGGTCATTCTTTGGAATCCAAGGTCTGTAGTTCTGCCTATCAGATCTGCCCAAGCTAACCCGACTGCTTAGAGCGCTTGGTCCGCCTGCAGCTGCTGCGTCCGTCGCTCTGCCCACTACCCCTGTTACGTCAAGTGCCATGAAGACAAACGAGCCATCGCCAATAGCCAAGGTGCCTAACATCACAACGTCCTCCCGGGTAGCGCCCAGATCTCCTGCAATCATCCCCGGTACTATTGCTCAAGACCTTCTTAATAATGTCATGGGGCTGTCATGGAACACTACTGACGTTGGCCGCTCGCCACGTCCTCAGACATCGAGTGCTATGCAGCCACAGTTTCCGTTCGGGCTCGGCCCGAATGCTCCGCCTTCGATTTGGTCGACTTCGCTAGACCAAAAATCACCCCCCAGCTTCAACTCTCCGCCCACAGCCATACAAAGTAACGCTAACGTAAGCCAAACCCTCTCCTCGTGGTCGCCACAGTATGAATCCACTCAGGTGGCTCGACAGCTGGCCATGCACCCGTCACCCCATTTCCAGTCGCCACAATCTTTTTCGGCCACTAGCCCAGGACACCATAGATCGCTGTCGCTGACAGCGAGGACGCCACAACACCTGTCCCAGGGACCCTATCAGACCTCATACGGCCCGCCTGGCTCCCCCGGGCATGGTTTTACTGATCCTGTTGAACACGGCCAATCACATTGGCAGAACTTAAGTAGCCTCCCTTTCGTGGATCCCGCTATCGTATCTGGTCAGCCGACGACCCATTACGCTCCACCTCTGTATCAGGCTTATCCGAGCGGCGATAGGCAACAGTATGTCCGACCTGGTCAAAATGATCACGCTGGTCCCCCCATTTCCCGTATATGGGGAATTAATGGGTGATTATTCGGATGATGATCATTGATGGGTGGTGATTCGCGCGTCTTCATATCGTCCGACGTCTGGTCAATATGACCACATTTCGGCCACACCACCAGATGCGGCTGGTCATATGTTTTGTCAAATATTGTTCTAGACTATTTCCACGAGCTGACACATAGGTTTACTGTAACACTCGATCAGTGGCCCCATCTAGCAAGGCATCGTCTAACGTGCGGCGTCATGCCATGCACGCGATCTCAACAGACAGTGGCACCATACATCTATCCAGAACGCCTCAACCACTGGGATGTCACTGGCACGAAGAGATCGTGTATTATCTACATGCCACCCATGTTTTGGTTGATGTTTCCTAAAATTCTCCTTCCTCTGACGCACTTTCGTTCTCTTGACGTCTGCATGGATCCATGTTTCTTCCTCTTTCCGTATGCAACCTTTCTTGCCATCAATACTGTTTCTTGTTTTCCCTATTGTTCTATATAGCGTCACATGGTCGTTTGTGACTTCAACATCGAAAATGATAACGTTTCTTAGACCACATACGTATATGCGCTGTCTCTGCTTTTGTCAATATTACTGTAATGAATGCGCCATAGCGGATATGTACTAGGGCGAGGACTGCATAAAAATTCAAGTCCGAAATGGACACTACGGTACCACTAGGGACGTGAGGCGTGAAGTGTAATCGATGTAATCAATCGCTGGCGTTTTTCTGGAATCGATTGTGGAAACGGTTGCTCGTGCCAAAAATTATGCATGTCGTTGATTTCATTTATAGTGACAATCATGATTACACCAAGATCGGATCGACAGCCCGACTTCAAACGAATTACTGCAAGGCAATGGATATTCTTCGTCTTAAACATCGCCAGTGACATTGGCAAGTGCTCCAGGGGCATTCCGCTACTACTCTAAATGTAGGGATAGACTATATGAAGAGTAAAGTGCCCGGCAGGTGGGTTGAGTACAACGGGGGGAGAGACTTCGGGGAAGGCAGAAGCAAGAAGGATAGAAAGGAACACCACATGGTGTTCACCCATTACGATTAATGCTATTAACTAGATTTGCGTCGCAAGGCGACGGTGGAAGGAAAGGGGAGGGCAACAAAAGAAAATCAATATTTGTAGATGGGCTGACGTCCGTTGGCGATTTTGAGTTTCATTATCCCATTAGGATGTATTTGACAGCACACCGTCTCACACTGGGCACGGTGCATATTCGGATTTTCGAGGTGCCTGTGACTATCATCTACAATTTCTCGCCACGGCCGATGACAGTTACCTGTGATTCCAGATCGAAGAAGCATGCATCGTCATCAGCGGTTCTCTCCACGTTGATATTGAAGGAGATGCGGAAAAAGATGGTGGCATGCGATTAACAGAGGATGTTAAAACTGACCTTGAACCCGATCTTCCGGAGCTTATCAGCATCGAGGAGGAGACGACCATCAAAGATGAAGGCTGGTTTGTTCATGCCCCGATAGACCGCTTCCCAATCGATCTCCCGGAACTCCTTCCACTCAGTGGCAATGACGACGGCTTCGGCGTTCTTGCATGCTTCAAAGGCAGAGCTGCAAATCGTTACTTGCTTCTGCACTGTGAAAGTGAAGCGTGCAAGGAATGTGCATGTGCAAGAGCGAGGTGAGTGGGGTGTTCAATGTGTCGTCCGATGGAGCTGAAGGGAAGGAACTTACTGGCATCAGGCCACGTAAATGGGCTAGCATCGGCGAGGTCGGCCCAGATCTGCTCATGCTCGACTTGGGGATCATAAATATTCACGAATGCCTTCTCCGACTGAAAGTCCCGGATGAGAGTGATAGCTGCCGACTCCCGAGTGTCGCCGGTGTCAGCCTTGAAGGCAAAACCAAGAACCGCGATGCGCTATATTGACAAACAAAGAAAAGGGGTAGAACGCCGTTCAGCCCCTCGAGTCTCACGCGCCACGCGCCGAATGCGCAAAACATAAAAACAAGAATGAAGAGATATGGTGAGGGAAACTTGAATGGAAACAAAGAGCACGAAAATGTGACAAGCTACACACCTTGCCAGTGATCGTGTTGAAGAGCGTGTCCACGACAGTTTTTGAGAATCTTTTCTTTTGGTATTCGTTCATGATGACGACTTGCTTCCAATAGTTGGCAACCTCGGGGAGATGCAAGCTTTCACTAAGGTATACAAGATTGAGGATATCCTTCTGGAAGCATGAACCTCCAAAGCCGACAGAGGCGCGCAAGAACTTGGGCCCGACACGAGAGTCCCTACCCACTGCGTGTGCCACCTCATCGATGTTAGCACCCGTAGCCTCACAGATAGCGGAAAGAGCGTTGATGGAAGAAATACGCTGGGCAAGCATCGCGTTGGCTGCCAACTTGGAAAGCTCGGACGACCAGAGGCCAACGGTGAGGATGTTGTCTTTTCTGTACAAGCCATCAGTCTTGCACACTCGTAGCCACGATGACAAGGCGCGACTTACGGGACCCAGTTGGCGTAAACCTCGCTGAGAGCATCACAGGCAGCTTTACCCTCGGGCGTTTGGAGGGACCCAACGAGGACGCGGTCAGGAGAGAAGAGATCACTGATGGCGGTTCCTTCGGCGAGGAACTCAGGGTTCGAAAGGATATCAAAGCGGCAGTTAGGCCGCGAGTTGGCCTCCAGGATAGTGCGCATCGACTCGGCAGTACGACATGGAACGGTCGACTTTTCGACGACAATCTTACTCGAGTGGGCAACCGCGGCAATGCGACGGGTAGCAAGTTCAACATAGCTACAAAGGACAACGTCAGATGCCCGAGCCAAGTTAAGAGTTGAGGAGTTACACGAACTTCAAGTCTGCAGCGAAACCAGCACCTACACCACTCTTTTTGGTGGGGGTATTGACACTGACAAAAATGAGATCTGCTTCCTGGATGCCCTTGTCGACATCTGTGGAGAAGAAGAGGTTGCGACCGCGAGCTTGGCGAACAACATCCTCGAGACCGGGCTCGTAAATTGGAAGCTTGAAATCTGGGCTATTCCAAGCATCGATACGGGATTGGTTCAGGTCGACGATGGTGACTTGAAGATGGGGGCACTTGAGAGCGATGACTGCACAAGTGGGACCGCCTAGCAAGAACCGATGATAGTTTAGAACCACATAATGATCCTCTCAAACGTATCGCGCTCACCGACGTAACCAGCACCGACTAGAAAACATTGACATCTCAGTGACAATTAGCCTTTGTAACGCAGTGAATTGAACCTACTGCAGCAGATCTTGTTAACCGCAGGCATTGTTGAGTGAGTGGTAGAGGGAGAGTAAAGAAAGACGAAGTGAAGGGAGGGTTTAGGCTAGGAATTTATAGGGTGCTTCGAAAGGAGTTGGCAACAGAACCGAAGTAAGAGACGTTTGCTGCCTGGCGGAACGCGCGCTCTTGCCGCTGATATGGTGGCTTGGCACCACACACATATTACTAAATTGTAAAAGTGTGTGCGAGTAATATAATAACGGACCTGCTCACGGATATCAACCAGGTCTCGATCGACTGTTACCAAGAGCATGTGTATACGCACTGAGCAGCAGTATGCTCACACTCTCGATTATGAATGTGCCATGTCGTTGGCTATTACCTATTGATCATCCATGGCCAGCGACCAACTTGAGGCTCTGATCCTACGGCAAATATCTACCGCATTCAACCTCTTTCGTGGCAATCTGCAGTCGACCCAACTCCTGATGTCTAATATAGTCTGGAAGTTGCAGAAATTCATAGAAAGCTATCATGTTACGTAGGTGTACACAGTGTCATATCTTACATACTCGCACATTCAGTTACACACTAGCAGGCCACGCCCCGTCAGAGCTTAGTTGACAGGTGGGTTGTCGACGTGGAACAGCAGACTCCCAACCTTCCTAGCTTCATTGGGGTCAGTAGGACCAGGCAACAACGTCAGCTTTGTCTCAGGACGGAAGATAAGAAGGTGTGTGGAGCCGCCGAAGTGGAATGACCCAATTTCATCTCCTTTCTTGATCACGTCACCCTGCTTGACTTCGACTTTGGTTGTCGAAATCTCTCCGAGACCAACTCCAACGAAGCACATCAACCCGATGTTAGGATTGTCAGACTCGATGAAGATAAGTGCGCGAGTCGAGATCGCGGTGACAAAGGCTTGCGAACGGGAGACGACATCCGGGTCTGGGTTGTCGTCAAGGCGTGCGGCGTAGTACGTGCCCGGGATGACATGAGCAGCTACAACGCGTCCGTCCACGGGACTGTGCCAGCGGTGGTAATCAAGAGAGCTGAGCATAGCTTGGAAGACGGTGCCGCCCACCAACTGAGAAGCGAGGGGGTCATAGTTTAGGATGTGATCGAGAGAGTAAGGCATCTCCTTGAGCCAGAACTGGTCTGTCGCCTGTACATCGCTAACGACTCTGTATGTGATGGCTTCACAGGCAGCGTTGATGAACTCTGGATTGTCGGGCTCAATGGTGGGGCGGACTTTCTCTCTGAAACGTCTGACGAAAAAGTCATCCCAGGACGTGAATCCCATGTGGGGTTGGTCAGGGCGGCAAACCCATGCTTCGGCAAAATTCATGCCAAGTCGCTCGTCCTGCACCTTCAACGCGTCAGGGCTGAACCAGCCGCCCTCAGTAATGACCAACACGTTGCGCGACGCTGGCGAAACGAGGAACCTAGTCCACTCGTCGAAAATCTTGTGGAACATTGAGTTGACTTTGGAGTTCGTGAAAGCGCGGTAACCGGCTTCGGTGTTGCAGAAAGGAGCAAGGACTCCGTACATGGGGACACCGCTCACAAGGGGGCTGGTGAAGCTGTAGGTCGGCGCCAACGCGATCGTCATGTCAAGAACAGCGAGGAGCTGCACGTAGTTCGTGATCTGTCAATCATACAATACCAGAGTGAGCGTGTTGGTGATGCCAGCGGAGGGAGAGCGTTATTTACCGAATCCTGATCGGGATTCGGGTTGGGGGGCACCTGTGCAAACATTTCATTAAAGTCTCTATATATCTCGGCGTTCTCCTCGATGAGTTTCTTGAACTCGAGGATCACGAGTGAAAGCTGCCTCTCGTCGACGCCACCTTCCGCTGTGCAGATTCCCCGCTCTATGAGTCGGGAGATGTGATTATGATGATACGCCCGAATGACACTGGGGTCCTCGGGTAGCCATCGCGCGATAGTACCAACAAAGGTGATAGTACAAGGCATTTGGGTTCAACTAGATAAGAACAGGTAAGCGGGAACCACACTAGTCATGAGATGTAAACTCACAACTGGGCGAGAAGCGAACGCTGAGGAAAGGAGGGGTGCAGGGGACCCTCCTTATATGCGCTGAAAGCCAGGGGCGTCCAGCATCTTTCCAGTGGGACCTTGGGGAGTAAGAGGTTTACGCCCTGTAGGTCCGGTCGTACTACATCAGATATTCGTTACAGAACTTGTATCGCGTTAGGCATTGTCACATCAAGCCCAGCCATTTGAGGATGATCGATGGATGAGGTTCAGCTAGAAGTGTAGCGGTGGAGGCGTTTCGTAGATTCGCAATGCGGGTATTGAATGGTTCTGCAATCCCGTTGTGAAATGCAATAAAGGAGTTACAAATTTCCAATGAATGCGGAACTCCATCGACGCGAATCGACATCCCCGACCATAGAAGCTATGGCAAGAGTCTGTTGGCTGGAGTCATGTAGATGTGATTATGGCTTTTGACAACTTACTAAAGGCTACCTGGTCCTTTCTCATAGACTCTTGACCAATCCGTACTGTGAGACATCAGACAAGCCACCGATAGATGAACTGGTAAAAACTGTTGAGGTTACTAGGGCTGCGCGAGAAAATGAAAATGTGAGTTGTGACCATGAAAAATATTTAGAAAACATCCTTGCTTCAAGCTGTACATCCTGCATCATTGGCATTCGACTATTGTTTGATTTTCTGGCCACTTTATCAGACAAGATTGACGTGTTATGTACCTGCATGATCGTCTTCTCCTCATTGCAGTCGTGCTCGTTCCACGCGGTTTCAACTCCAAGCTTCACTGGCTACACAATGGGAGGATAGCATTATTATTGGCAGTGCTCTGTGTATCATGTATCATAATCATAATCCCCCTTCTACTACAACCGGATTTGATCTCAATCACTGTTTTGCCACTCAAATGGCTTCAGGCAACTCAGGTGTGCTATCGTTTGGGGACACAGTGGGCTGATAACATGACAATCTCGTCAAAGGTGCTGGAGAGTCAAGAATTCAGCATGAGCACAATCTTGCTTTGACTGGAATGCTGCTTTGCAAGTTGTAAACCTCAACGGATTTTACCAGTTCGTCAGCTTGCCTTGCATGAGTCATAGTACGGATTGATCACCCTTTCTCAGCAGAAGGCCGCTTCTGCATTTAGCAGGCATATCACCGTGCACTGTGCCAAAAGAATTCACCTACTACACTGGCGAGACAAACACCGCAAGCCCGAAGTAGGTGTTTCCACATTTCTTTGAAATTCGTTGAGCAGTCGGAGGGAACCTGAGCAAAACTCGTGATCAGGCGACACCACTTCTAATCAAAGTGCATCGCCGGAACTCTCCCTCTGAAGCACCCGTAGAAGCCAGGACACCACGATGTGAATTACGCCCTGGCAGGATTGGTCGAGTACTAATCAGATATTTGGTAGAGAAGTCCCGTTGGTATCCTTAAGCCCAGTTCATGACCGATGAAACTCGGCTAGTCTCGCAATGTGGGTATTGAACGGTTCTGTGTTCATGCAATAAAGACACCCACTTTCCGTTGCTTTCCTCTGCAATATACACAAGTCCATCCCCGACGCTCCTAAAGATGTAGAACGAAGTAGAAGTTGCACAACCTGTTGGCTGGGATCATGCCCTGGAGACGTGGAAATCACTGCTTGAACGTGCTTTGGCCCAGATGTCCTGGTCAAGCTGCGGGATACCCACTTTCCTTGTCATGGAAGGCTGTCTGCGCTCAGCAGGCCAACGATTATGTAATGCAGGTATTGAATTTGCAATCTGACAAGGATTGGAACGGAAAATATCACTGTAATCTAACAGTGATTGGAAACATTACAACAAATGTAATGGGATTTGTCCGCGTGTGAGACCAGAAAGGAAATGAGTAAGATGACAGCCCAGTGAGCATACTGCGGCAAACACAGTCCCGCTCCATTTCTTCACGCATACATCTTGTTACTTGCATGGTCCAGCATGAAATAATGTGCACTTAGATTCAGGAACCACGGATGGGATCTGGAAGACTCATCTGTGAAACGCTCAGTGTCTCAAGGAGTAGTTGCTGCCGATGGGGAGAAATAAATATTTGAGGAATGTGGGGCCGTCAAATGACCATGACAAAAAACTCCGGATAAACTCCGGATCTCCGGAACCTCCTGAAGGTCGATGCCGGGAATTCCGGGAACTCCCGTTAAATTTGCACAAATATTATTTATGCGGTGCACGTGATTGTTTACGCCGTACACACCATTGAATATGCCCGGACACACAACTGCATTAAGCCCGGACAAAATCATTTTCCCTGGTCACTCAGTATTTTATTTTCCCCGGACAAAGACAAAATTCCCGGGCCACTCATGAATACTAGTATTGCTAATATCATGAATAGTACAGCTAGGAAATGTCACACTGTCACATCCCAAAACTTTCCCAACCCATCCAACACAATTCTGGCCCCTTATGATCAAATCCCGGACCCCAAGCCCTGGACTTTACCTTAGAAGATTTCTCCTTCATCTGATATGCTGAATCCTGTATTTCCCATCCCGGACTTTTGCATTCCTATCTCAGCTATCTCTTGACATATGTTCCTTTCCTTTGACATTCCATGACATTCTGTCAAGTCTGGGTTCGATCCCGGAATTCCCGGATGACAAAATACAGTGAACTGCAGAACCGGAACAACAAACCCTGCATTTCTGGAATGTTGGAATCTGTGTTTCCACATGTCTGGAATGCTGGAATTCCTACCCCTGCTCCGCTGCCAGGCAGAACCGCTTGGAATCTTGAAATCCGCTTGGAATCGATCCGGAATTCATGTAGATGTTCAGACCCTTATTGTATTGCATCATCCTTTACTTGTCATCATTCCCAAGCCTCCAAGGATGCTCTGTCACTTCCTTACATCGCTTAATTCCAAATTCCTCTTGTTCCTGTTCCTACTCCCTGATTATCATTAGCGAGCGCTTCTCTGCCCACTCTGTTATACATATATACTTAGTTAGTTTTTACTTTGGATTCCTCAGTCGTTCTTTGCCCCCCTTTGGCAGCGGCTGAGGTGAGTTTACTTATACCTATTTGCTACTCCTAGCTAATCCCTAGTAGTCTGGGCAATCACTGCCCTCTTATAGTTTTTGTCACCGGATAGTTCCAGAGCGTGCAGAAAGGCAGAGTTTGTCGGGAATCCCTGAGGGGGGTCAAAGGGGTAGGGAACTTTGGCTTCAGCTTATGTGCTGTGCCCCTGTACAAGTTCTCTTCCTCAATTTCAAGGCAGAGGGTCAGAAGGCAATCCTAAGATCAACTTAAGGACTGGAGGAGGTTTCAGAGTGAAGTAGAGACTTGTCACATCCTGAAACCTTCCCAACCCATTCAGCCCAATTCTAGCCCCCTATGATCAAATCCTGAATGCCAACCCTCAGACTTTACCTTAGAAGATTTCTTTTTCATCGGACATTCCGAACCCTGTATTTCTGGTCCCAGACTTTCGCATTCCCGTCCTGGACTTCCGCAGTCCCATCCTGGACTTTCGTATTCCTATCTCGGCTATCTCTTGACATATGTCTCTTTCCTTTGACACTTCTTGACATCTACAGTTCCTATCAATAATTCCCTTTCCCCTTGCCTTGCAATTATTGTGCCATCGCCCTCAGTCATTATTTCACCATTCTGACACCATTCTGATTCATTCCTTACTTTCTTCCGGAAACCCGAAACCCTGATTCATCCGACATACTTTAACATCTTTATATGTTCCAGACTCTTCAGTATATAAACCCACTTGTACTCTCTGATATTTCCTTAGTTCAAATATCAACTAAATCCCGTTCTTGTCAAGTCCGGGTTCTTTCCCAGAATTCCCGGAATGTCCGGAGGTGCGGAGAAGGTGGGGTTTTGCGGGAATTCCTGAAGGGGGTCGGAGGGGTAAGGAACTGCAGCTTCAGCTTATGTGCTACGCCCCTGTACAAGTTCGGTTCCTTAATTTAAGAGCGGAGGGTCAGAGGCTGTGTCACATCCCGAAAATTCCCTAACCAACCCGGCCCGATTCCGAACCCCTATGACCAAATCCCGAATCCCGGCCCTTGGACTTTACCTTGGACAATTCTCTTTCATTGGACATTCCGAACCCTGTACTTCCCGTCCCGGACTTTCTGCATTCCCGTCCCGGACCTTTGTATCTCCGTCCCGGACTTTCGTATCCCTATCTCGGTTATTGCTTGACATATGTCACTCTCCTTTGATACTTCTTGACATTTACAGTTCCTATCAATAATTCCCTTCCCCTTGCTTCGCAATTATTGCGCCATTGCCTTCAGTCATCATTCTCCCATTCTGACGCCATTCCGATTCATTCCTTCCCTTCC